>QGOI01018421.1:0-22964 GCA_003313885.1 Boletus sp. MG55 | reverse complement strand
AAATCGCATTGAAAGGGGGCCCCTTGCAGTTGCCTGACTTCGACGTTGGATTCGTCGCGGATCGGATCGAGCGCAGCCAGAGTGACCTGGTGACCCCTTGCAGAAAAGGGGTCAGGGTCGGCAGACTGACGGATTGGCACACATTGGGAATAGTTCGTAGTTTGCTCCTCAGAGTCAAAGGGTTTGCCAGTGTTGGCAGGCATGCACGTGTCTCCACAAGGCGTCGAACGGCTCCGGTTGCCACATCTCGGTCAAACAGCGACCGCCATCGTCGAGCCCGTCTTCCCTACCATATCTGACTGTGGCGTCACAAGATTCGTTTCTGGATGTTAGGCGGGAATCTCTCTTCAGGTCAGGTGGGTTATCTTGCGTTTGTGTCGCGGATATGATGGTTACGGCGGACACGCATTGACATCTCCCGAGTACCCACCGTCAGGCTTTTGCCTCGGCAGCCCCACGTTCGCCAAGATGCGGCTGCGCGGTTGAGATCAGCCCACCCCTATTACCCAAGAACACGTTCTGCTGACAACCACTGGCTAGCCCTTGCTTCATGAGTTAGGTTGCCTGGACAGATGTTTACAATAATGGTATAGTATCTATGCATTGGCATTTGTGATCGAAAATCAGGTGGGTGTAAGCTTACGGCCCATAGGCGTTCAGAAACATCAGATCTTATCCCAGCCCTCCGCCGAGACAAGTATCTTCGTGAAGACCGGCAACTGCGGCGAAATAGAGATAAGTGTTGTACCAATTCATCATTTTCAACGTCAGGCCGACGGGGGGACCACGCCAGGCCGACCCTTCCATTCGCTATATCGTGGAAGACAGATATGCCATTGTCGCGCATTCTCCCGCGCTTCGAGACACCCGCATTACTCACGACGAACAACTCACCCTCGGCCCTTGGCTTTTCTAAGTAATCTCGATTGATAGGACGGTATTGTATTACTTGGTATCTCAAACGACAGCCATTCGGGTCTCGAATCACCACGACATCACCCTCCTACACGCGTTCCCCCACCAAGACGCACCAGCCTTGTACAACTCATCCTCCTCGCGTATACGCGCTGCACCTCCCGCTTTCCACACTGCATCCGTTTCCAAATCCACCTCTAAGAGTGGTACAAGATGTTGCCGTCTTCCGAGACCGAACCGTTCATATGCGACATAACCCACGTAGAGAACGATGTATAACACGACACCGATGTAGGTAGCGACGACATTCTGACAAGTGGGTCTTCGTGTGAAAAACATGTCCCGATACACGATACGAACACTCACCCTTGCGCTGAACGGTTGGACCTTGACTGCCGAATATCCCTCCGCAACGAACATGAGCGTTGCAAGGACGACGACACAGATGGGTAACAACGGGAACAATGGTTGAGTGTAGGGCAAATCAGAGAGGGGTCGTCCCTGTGCTTTCCATGCCGCTCGAAAGCGGAGGGAAATGAGTCCGATAGAGCCCCATACCAGCAATGCTGATATCCCTGTCAAGTTGAGCAACCACGTAAAGACGATACTTTGACCCCATATAGTGGTCAAGAAGGCGAGAAACGACACTGCTAGGGACATTCTGTGAAGCAGTTATCGTATAACGCGATCGTGAGCAGTGTCGGGAATGCTCACAGCAATGCAGGAATGGGAACCCCGTTCTTGTTTGCCCAGCCAAAGATGCGGGGCGCTTGACCTATCCTAGCCAAAGCAAACAGCATTCGGGAACTTCCATAGAAGGCGGAATTGGTTGCAGACAATACAGCGGTGAGCAGGACTGCATTAACTACATGCACGCCGGCACCAAAGCCCGCACGTTTGAATACAACAGTCAGCGGAGACGCTGTCACATCCGAGCCTACAGATCAAGCAGATCAACAACCGTGAATGACACACATGCATGAAAACCTCACTGGAAGCTGCCCTTAGTAAAGTCGCATCCTGCCAATTGATACATAATCCAATGGTCAGGATGGTCAGGATATAGAAGAGCACGATCCGGAAAAACGTCGCTTTCACAGCACTCGGAACTGCTTTCCATGGACGAGCCGACTCGCCGGCGGCGACAGCGACAAGTTCCACTCCGCCAAAAGAGTAAAATGCATATACAAACGTCTGTGCAAAGTTGGCAAATCCCCCAATGAATGCTTGTCCATTTTGGAAGTTTGAAAGCCCCTGAGATGCGTTGAGTCACGAAGACTTCCTGAACCATTCACTTACGGGTCCTGGATGTTCTTTTATCCCGCCCCAGTCATAAATGAGGCCAACAAAGATAAAAAGGATTATCATCACGACCTTGATGGACGCAAACCAGTACTCCGATTCACCTGCCCAAAGAGTCTAAGCCTGCCAAGCAAATATTGGTTGGAAGATCGTACCGTAGACCCGAACATGTATCAGTTGCATCAAGAATACCGGAGCAATAATCACGAGGGCCCATTGCCAAGACTGCACCTGAGGCGCCCAAAACTATACGCCGTGTTCCGTTAGCATACAAACATCCCGTTCCTTACTGGTACGGATTGTTACCTGCAATATTACAGCAGCAGCGGTCAACTCGCTCGCTGGTGGAAATCAAATAAGCATGCGGGATGTGCCTTCTGACACTCAAATAGCCTCCACATATGTACTCACGTATCGACAGGCTCCTGTGGTGGAACGTGAGTTACGTGCAGCACAGTGGACTGGGATATCACGAACCACTGCAACCAATAATTCCAACCTATTGTACTAAGAATGTCAATGCTCGAACTTCTTCACTCCAATAGCATGATGTTACCTAGCGTAAATCCGAGAGCGGGGGACACAAATCGACTACCGAACACCGAGAATGCACCCGAGACCGGGAACATGGCAGCCATTTCGCCTCTGGGGGCGATAAACCCGTGACCGTCCCTCGGAGCGGAAAGAGAATGACTTACAGTGCAATCACAACGGTATAGACAAATATACCGACGACTGTGTAGGAGAGTAAGGCACTTCCTGGACCAGCGAGTGCAATCGCCTTTCGATGGACGAAGTATGGATATAAATGCAAAGTTGGGACAGTCTGTGCTGCCGCTCACCGATCCAGCACTCAAAAATATGCCTGTCCCGATCGTCCCGCCAATGGCTAAACACGTCAGCTGTAAGAATAACCAGGACAGTGATAGAGGCTCATATAAATCCACCAATCATCATCAGATGTCGACTCTGCATAGCTCGTTTTGTTTCATTCTCTAGACTTGCGTTTGTGGAGAACACGGCCCATAGGTTCAGGCGTGGTCTCTGCCCTGAAGATTTGGGTGATCTCAGGTACACGGGGCTCCCTGATGCAGTGGTAGTTGCAGTCATATTTCTGAAGAGGTTGGCTTGGGCCCGAGTAGTAGCCGAAAACAAATATTCAGTCGGCGAAGAAAGAGCGGGGATCATCGATCTTTCGCTGGCTATTCGCCGCGATCTGGCAAGACACATGCCATCTCGCGCAATTTGGGTCTGCAGCTGATCTCAAGATGGAGCTGATTGTTTCCGAGGTACCGGTTTCTACTAATTGCAAGGAAAGGATCTAGTATCTAGTTGGAATACGGTTACAATCTTGGTCCTGCCAACTGGGTATGTAGACGGCGTCGTCCCAAAAACAACCTTCAATGTATCGATGATGGGAACAGCGAAAGAGGGCTCGAGGATATGGTACCCCAACGAACTATTAAGCAATTATAAAGCGTTTAATATTCCAATGAGAAGAGAAAGGGAAGACAGTATAACATGTTCATAGAGGACGTAGGCGTAGGATGGGTGTCGTGCGGACGCTAATTAGTTGCGGGGGTGAAAGGCGAGCTTGCACTCCATGGCGGCTGGGAAGATGACCTATGTGAAGAATCTCTTGAGCACAACAAATCCATAAACCTAGCAGGCAGACTCACAAAGGCGTCCTTGATCTCCATGCTTCTCTCGTTGGTTTCAGGGGGGGCCGTGACGTTAAAATTCCTTACCAGTGTTGCAACCGTGATTCTGAGCATCATATAAGCCACGTTCATCCCTCCACACTGGCGACTTCCTGTCCCGAATGGCATCAGGTACTGCGCCATCTTATCGGTGGCGTCTTCGCCCTGGAGCCATCGTTCGGGGATGAAATTATCCGGGGAGGGAAAGATGGTGGGATCACGGTGCATCGACCAGCTTTGCGTAGCAACTACCGTTCCTGGAGGTAAGGCATAGCCCATTAAATCAAATGATTCGTCAAAGGCGCCATTCTTGGAAATCGATGATGGGACAACGCGCTCTAGACCGCTAGGTGCTGCAGTGTACAATCGGAGGCCTACGCGGACTGAGTTTCCTGTATTCACCATAGTCAAGGAGATGCTTTACCTTCTTTGATAAACGCGTTCAAGTACGGAAGTTTCTGAAGCACGGCCATGTCTGGCACGACATGGCAATCAGGCATGGCTTGGTCGAGCTCCGCTTGTAACTTGCTCATAATATCCTGCCTGCGAGTCAACTCCCAGAAAAAGTAAGACGTGGTGTTGGAAGTGGTATCGGAACCCGCGATCCTTTAAGTGACATTTAGACTTCCATTATGAAGATAGCTTAAGAGGGGGACGAACATATGTCCCATTAGTTCCGAAATGATATCATGGTCTGGCATCTGTTGGTGGGGCGAATATTTGTACTCAAGAAGGCGCTGCAGCAAAGTAATTCTCTCCGAATCTGAGGTTCCCGCTTTGGCGCGCATCTCATACACGCGGGCGCCGACAAACTAAATGGTTCTGTGAATCAGGACTGGTGGCGACCACTCAACAAAACGTGAACACAAACCTCGCCAATGATCTTATCTGAGTCACAAATCTGGCGCCATCTCCGGTTCGGTATACGGCAAACTAAGTTCCATATACAAGATGGCATTGTACTCCGCTGAGTGCCTAGTCAGCTTGTACCGCGCGTCTCTTAAACTGGACTTACGACGATTCCTCGCTTTGGGAAGTCAGATATTGCAGTGGCAATCGGATCCATCCCGCCGAGAATCCATTTGCTGAGTGCGCCTTGGCGATAACCGTGAGACGATGAGATGATGACATCAACCATGTAGTGGCGAAACAGCGCGAGACAGTCCAAAGGATATTTACCCCCGACGTGCTCGAGAGCCTAATTCATTTTGAGACGCAGGAAAAGCAGATAAATTGCCACCTACGGCAACAAGTTCTAAGACGTGGTCATGCGCTTCTACCTGGAACAGGGCTAAGTTTGCCGGGACGTAATGCTGCGCATACCCCTTCCGTCGCACCGCATGCCCGACATGATCGAGAGTGGTCATCCTGAGGTCAAATAAGTATATGTACACAATGATTAAGGAGGATCGTGATTACGCATGGTTGTTCTCGTTCCTATTGAGGGATTAGTCAACGTGAGCAGGGGTATAGGATGGACGACGAACGTAAGGAGACTTTTGTAGAACCTGCTCTTGTCAAATTTGTGGACGGAGTAAACGCTTCGCATTGATGTGATGTCCTTGAATATCACCTTGTTGGGACCGACACGCACAACTGGGCCGTATTCCTCAAAAAGCCGGTGATTGGTCATGCATTGTTGGAGGCGGAGAACGTGCGTAGTCATCCAGAAATCGGACACCGCTGCGTACCAGGGACCGGGTATCGCACTCAGGGGGGACAAGAAGAGCTGATATATCGCACGCGCGGCGACATAGAGTATGGCAAGGGAGACGGAGACGAGGCCGATGTTGTGGGATATCCAAGAAAGGGAGAGCGCGAGGAGTGTTGTTGCTGGTTCCATAGTGATGAGGAGGCGGGTAAAGATAATACAATTCAAGAATGGAGAGAGGAGTTCAAGGTCGCCTACGTCGGTGCAGGTGGGGTAGGGGGACGTCCGGGAAAGAAGGAGGGGAGCCGCTGATGAAGAGAAGGGGGCAGTCGACCGACTTTTATACGCATCTCCTCGGAGGTGTGACAAAAACATATCATAACAACAGTCACGAGTAAGATTCCACCCGCCAAACATTCGACCGGACGTCATCGGTATACTCTGCAGACCACGCAAAAGCCGATCTTCTTTCCCGATCGGGATTTTGCTATATCCCAAAGGACATACTCCCACCGAGCCGTGACATCCGGTGACTTTATCGCTCACTCTGAGCCGTAGGGACTGCGAATAGTGCAGATGAGACTTCACTTGACGCCGCTCCAGACTATCCTTTATGAAATGCCAGCATGCTGCAAAAGACCCGCAGTGACCTATCGTCGAAGTCAGTCAGAGTAGCCTTCCGCCAACAGGGACCGCTTCACCCCCGTTCTGCATAGAAAAGGCACATAGTATGTCTTCCCAGCGTCCACGTGGCATTGTGGGGGAGCTCCAGAACACTAGTGCATTCCCAGATTGTCTATATTCGAACACAGAATTCGTTCAGCGTAAATCAGAATAGAATACGTCAAATCACCACAGGAATGCTGACCTGTCCAACAACCCCCCAAAAGGCGGTGTTAATGAAGCGCCGCTCTCAAGCAAGGCACCGAGTTCCTTGATCGATTTTCAGAGCTGCGAAGGCCGAGGTTCCTTTGGAAACAGGACTGGCCCAAGGAACTGCAACTCCAGATCATGACCCGCAAGTTGTGCTCGAGATCACAAGTAATAAAGCGCTAGGAAGGTAAGCCAAGAGACGGAACGTCCAATTAAGAAAAAGAAACGTCCAGTGACGGCAGGAGACACATGGCAACGAGGACGTGAAATTTGAGGGTGTGGCGGACGCCGCAGAGTGAGACGATAATGGATGTAGCGAAAAGCAGATTCGTGTTCGAAAACGGCTGCAGTTGGCTTTTGCACGATCGACAGGTTTCGCGGAGAAATCCTCTGGCATCACGTGACCATTACTCTTCATCGCAGGTTTGGCACGCAGGTATTCGACGAACGTGCCTAGTGTGACAATGCACCGGCCGTATGATTTTGTATCCACGCACTTCTGTCATGCTCATACTCAAGGCACAGCACAGCGAGCAGGAAGATTCCAACGGCCAACTTGATCGGAATCCTCGGCGCGGCGCTACCTCGAACTGCGCTGAGCTTGAAAAACACGATTCAGTGCTCTCGGCCAATCCCCGAGTCGAGTCCGAATCTAGCACCTATCGTCGCATGATGCAACGCTTGCCAGCTTCTCAACGTTCTCCACGCCTACAAGTTCCATCCATCTCCTTGATCCATCGCCCTATACTACACAAACATGGCATGTCGTTGCCTACACATTATCTAGCTTTGGTCAACTTGGTCGGTGAGGACAATGTCTTTGGTAATCTTTGGTCCACTGCCAAATACTAATACCGATTGCACGTCTCTACATGGAAGTAAGCTAGTACTAGATTGACCTCGCTGGGTCTTTTCGGGATAAACGTCAACACTACGGGAAGGTGAGATCATTTCACCGCAACTCAATCGCCCTCATCAGTCTCACATCTACCGCCTTCCGCCTCGTGTATTATCCCTGTGATGCTAGCCGGCTTCCTTTTCCAAGTAGGCAAGTTACTCGATCATTATCAATTGGTCACAGTGGCGTAGTTTGCATCTGTCCATCGTCCAAATAGTCCATAGGCAAAATCTCGTTTGAACGCCACCCGGTTCCTCAAAGAGCAACACGGATAGTGCGTCTCCTCGGGAAATTATGTATTAACCTTTCAACCAACGCTAGCATCAGATCAGATCAATATTTTCCCAATTACCGGCTGCCATGGCCAAAGTCAGAAGCCGACTCCGCTTGGACCGCTGACGGCCTCGTCGAAGCTCTGTGTGACTCTGCTAAGCGCCAAGTGTACTTCCAGGCCAACAGTATCGCGCAAAACAACTTTTGCACACCCCGCTCCTCGTCTCGCCTGCTCTTTCACGTGCACGGTCGACGATTGCGCATGCCAGGCAAGCGGGCCATTCCGGGTCGGTCATCATACTGGAGTCTGCAGGATAGCCTTGGGTGGCGATAACAAAGGTTTGGTCGAGCATGCCCTGAATCTCCGAAGAATCATAGGCGACTTGGAGAGTCGATGTGTTGGTGAGAGGCGCTTCGCCATTGCGAGGAGGTCCACCGTTTGCGAGATATATTACGAGAGGCGTGCTTTCGTTTGTACTCGTTGTGTCGCATCCAAAGAACGTGGGCCTCGTACTGAGGTTCTGTGCAGTGAATTCCTCTAGAGATGTTGGCACAGGAGGGAACGAGTACGCTGACGAGAGTAACATCGTCCGATTTTGTGTAGCCTAATAACTGGTCATCACTCATAACCCAGTGTGTATGAAATTGCAACATACAATCAACGAGCTCCCATCGGCGAAGTTGTCGACATCTGAACTCTGTCGTGCTTTGAGTTACTGTTGACAACAGGGCTAGCACTGCACTCACAGCATCAATTGCCAAAATTGTGTCCAAGCCACGAGCCTTCACGAGCAAGGGTTGTAACGGAATGACTTCTCCATCCTCACCACCATCTACAAGGTTTAGATCTATCTGGTCGGATGCTATGAAAGTCTCCGGTGCAACACCATAAAATGGATTCGGCCACGATGCAACATCAAGTTCGATACCTGACTCTGGCAGAAGCGAGTTTAGCAAAGAAAACTCGGGCCCGAATTCAGAATCCAAGGTGTTCTAAAGTTCTTGAGTCAGTGGACGGCAGCACTAGATAGTGAACATACAGTGAGGTTGAGTTCATTGAACAGCTCAGACGAGGACCCGGCCACCAGCGACGACTGATCATAGTTCGTGATGCAGACGCTGTTATTCCTCGTTCCCAGGTACTTTGTTGGCGTGAACGCAGATAACATGGGGTCGAAGGAGCCCATCTCGACTATGTTCCATGTTAGTATTAACTTGAACATTCGTCAAAGACCGATTATACTGACAAACGTTGAACTCAATTATAGGATTGGAGATCGGTATGTAGTCCCCAGATATAACGTTCGAGTCATTCTGACCTGGTTCAGAAAGGTCTGACGTGACGATTGGAAATGGTATAGCGTATGATGTAAATGATTCACTGACATCCGCATAAGTCTCAGTGGATTGTCATTGCACATGTCGCTCGGTACTCACGTTTCGGCGACTGATGACCATAAAATCCCTGCACCGTGGGTGTAGGATTCGTCATAGAAATTCGATGGGAACGTTCCATTGACGAAATGTCTTGCCAATGCGCGCCCCCAGTAGTCAGCAAACGTCACAGCGTAACCAGCGTCGTATTTTCCCTCTAGTCCCTCAAACAAATGGATGATGTACTTAGCATCAGTGAAGGGATTAGAACTAGGCGCGTCGAGGCTATATTCAGCGTTCCATGCGCCCCACGAGTTGTTAGCAACGGTGGGATTAGGGTATCCGAAGATGAGTTCCTGCATTTTCGGGAAGTTGGCTTGTGCGAGGGACGTCACAAACCACGCCCCTCCCGACAGACCTGCCAAGTAAGTTGCCGCTTGAAGCAATGCCCCTACACCGGCACTGTTCGAAGAGGCGTTCCTCCCATCCAACGCATTCAGCACGCCAGCACCGAAAATTGCAGCCCGGTAGCCTCCTCCACTCGTTGCAATTCCGAAGTTAGGAGTCTGCGAGCTGGACCCGTTCAGGATGCTGGAGACGTACGAAGGTAGAGTGACGTTGGTGGCCTCTACGTTGGAAAGATAGGATTTCCAGGCCTGTGGGATGACCTGCGATCGGCGAGCTTGGACATATGAGGCTTCGGAGGTGGAAAGAGTTTGATTTCCGGGTGACGATCCAGCCATGCGAACGAGTGTGAAGTCCTGCGGACAGGCTGCCGCCACAGGTGTGTAGGCTTGCGAGGCAATGCTCTGCGCTGGGACTAGCAATGCCGGCAGTGATAACAGACAAAGCCAAGTGGCGATGTAGATTCCCATGATCTGCAACATCACACTCGAGCAAGAGGACGGTGATGAAAGGGAAGCAGAGGCCTGGGATATCGCTGCTTGTCCTCTAGTATCCCGTTTTATCTGCACTGGAGGGCCGCACGCATGGAGAAACCATTGGGCAGTTCAAATGAACGTGTGAGGCGCACACAAAAATATACTCACATTTCCCGGAAGCGCAGACTTTTGGTAACGAGTAGACTACCAGCTCGTATCCAATGGATAAACATTCGAAAGGGATCACTGTCCCTGTTAGTACGCACACGCCCTGCGCATGGAGAAATCATTGGTCAGTTCAAGCAAACGTGTGAGGCGCGACATATACGCATTTCCCCGGAAACAGTTCTTGGTTATGGGTCGGCGTGCATGCAATGGATAAAGGTCCGAAAGGAACACTCCTATACACCATTTGAAAATAGACTGGGATGTCACGTACACATGATATGGCATACATTATCATCATCATCATGACAAGGCTTGCCTCGCTCCGCTTTGGTACTTGAAATTTCGCAGATTGAAAGTTGTCGCGATGCTGACAATGTTATTGGCAGAATACCGCCATCCTAGCATTATTAATTGCTAGCAGAAGTCGAGGATGATAATCGGAACAGAAATATCTATTGCACCCACCAGCGCCGCATCAGCAAACAAATATCAGCTGCCTGCACAAGTATCGTTACATCACATGGAGTTGTGAAAATCACGAGACAACATCGCAACGAACCTTTGCAGTACGGTACTCGTTTTGCACGAACCAGCTGCCGCTACCCTACAATTGCTATATGTAAATAACCATAGATCACCTCTACGTACTTGAAGCGTCGATGTGAAGGGCGTGACTAGCTTCCACCGAGTCATATGGTGAGCCTTCCCTCTTGACGGACTTTCTTGCTTGTATTGGGCCTCTGGGTTGTTCAGCATCTAGCAAAGAGACATGCGGGATTAAACGGAACCAAACCCGAGTGTCGTCTAGTTCCCCTAACAGGCCCGGGAAGCAACACCGTCTGAGGTCTTCGTAGAATCCTGTCCCCAGAGCAAGGTAGTATTATGACGGCACATTTGTCAATGCGACCAAATTGTAGATCCATTTTGTACTGCAGTTCCATTGGAAGCAGCGGGTATTTCCGGGCCATGGTGGGATGCGTAAAAAGGGGCGCTGGTCGATTACGGAAGGTCGTGCCGACCTTCAACCTCCTGGCGCTGAATTTCCCTGACCACCACAATCCACCACAGATCAGCCACTGTCGTCTGCGTGAACGACCAACTTGGTTACTTCCTCCTCTGTCTCACTAGTAGGAAACGTTATCAGACGTGTCTTCGAGCCTTCAATTATCTGGTCGTACTCGGCACCAAGGTGCTGCGCAAGACCTGTTCACTCTAGTTCGGACAAGGATTTATGGCTCCCCCAGTAGCTGTATACGTTGTTGCGGCCGTCGTAGGTGTAGCAGCAGTATTTGCGTTCAAAGAGGTATGTTCGTGTTCGTTGTACGCCCCCTGCATACCTGGGGAAGAAACACGTGCACTCACACGCCCCTTCATCTATTCCCATCTCCCTGTACCGCTGTCTTCACACTACAGTTCGTTTATGAGCCCCATATAGCCCCAAAACTCGAAGCATGGGCTGAAGACTTTCTTGAGCGGCGACGCGCTGCACGCAACAGACGTGCGAGCGCCGTTTCGGTCAGGACGTCTCGTCGTCGTCGCGCTCCATCCTCTTCTTCCGATTCATCACATAATAACAATGGCGTTCAGAGAGATTGGGGTGAGGGTGACATAGCGCTAGGGCCCAACGATTTCTCTGTGGATGGGTTCGAGCTCGAAGCGCTCGCTTCAAATGAGGTAGATGAATGGCGGAATGAGGTACTCAGAAGTCACACAAAGACACAGCACGGTGTAAGAAAGCGAAGAATGAATCGCCTCAGGGATGACTTTGATGGTTTCGACAGCACGAGCACAACCTTTGACGAGGTGAATGTTTAATGTAGTTCCCTTACTTCTTACCGTCTCAATCCAACTTTCACAGTCGTTTACATCCCTTACGCACACCCCACTCGCATCGACACACGTGATCTCGAATGTTTCCTCCCCAATCACATCCAGCGCTGTGTCACTGCCTCCGACGCCGATGGGTCGCCTGCGGTCTGAATCTCAGTCAACGGCAACACAAGGAGATGTTAGTACATTGTTCATCGCTCCACATTCCCCGCCCCAATCTATCCATGAAATACCAGTGATGTCTCCGACGGCATCCCCCGGTTTGGCTGTTCCGACGCCCCGCCCATCTGCTGATGGTGCGAACCGGGTTGACATTACTTCCCCATCCCCTCTTGCAATTCCTATTGGTGTCCGCCGTTCACCTGCAATCGACGGCGCCCCGTATCCCTTACCATTCACCCCAACTTACCAAGTGATGGCCGATGATTCTCCATTTGGCCCCCTCCTTCCGGACACGTCGCGCTCAAGCGCAGAGATGTACGGAGAGAGGCCGTTTTCGCCGATTACGAGGGTGATGGGATCTTCATCTGGCTTTGTGTCAGCCGCAGGGTCAAAGGGAACATTTTCTTCTGGGGCCGGTTCTATGAATTCAGTTCGGACCTTTGGAGGTTCTGGGGTCCTCAGGAAACGCAGCGGACTCGTGAATGAGGTAGGGAAAAGTGGCTCCGACGACAGCAGTGACGAAGAAATCCATCCGCTTGCTTCCACTGCTACTTTTATCTCGGGTCACGGAATGAATGAATCAGTCATTTCATCTCTCTCAGAACGGTATCCAGCTCCACCCACGCCTCCTGTCATTGTTTTCCCGCCTACATCTTCTGTTGGTGTCATTTCAGCACCTTCATCTCCCCGCAGTGGTGGTTCAGAGGTTGTGGTCCCCCATGACACTATAGCCACAACAATGCGTTCTCCCTCTCCCCCCCAAGCTCGTTCTTCCTTACCCTTACTCCAGCTCCCCTCAGATTCATCGAGCCCAGGAATGATATCCAGGTCGCGATCTTCGGCACATTCAGCGACATCTCCAGCTCTCTCTTACGCATCTTTCCTCTCCCCGATACCTATCAGTCTCGCTGCGTCCGAATCCGAAGGAGACGAGTTTTTGTCGGTCGCCAGTGATGATAGCGATTGGAGTGCATCGCCTGTTACACCGAGCAGCCGTACGGGGCCCGTGCATGATAGGGTGAACAACCCATTCCTCGACTTTGAACATGTGACGCACGATGTCAGGGAGAGCGGTTCTGAGCATGGGGATGGGAGCGAGGGAAGCGAAGTGGTTGTTCCTGATCTCGGTCATGAAGGCGGGAGTGAGGTGGGTAGCGACGAAAGTTGGGGGAGTGCGAGGAGGCATTAGGTTGGAAGATGAGGACTCTTCTGGGTAAGCTGAACGAAGCAAGCAAATACAGGCGCGTTCTGGAGCTGATACACGATGGCTCCGATCTCCTGTGTTTTTTCCCTTTGCTTTGCTCGTGGGGTTAGTGTTTTCTTTCAGGTAAATAGACAATCTGGTATCGTGTTTTGCTTAGTTGTCTATCTCGTTTGTTTTTGCCGTGTACTGTACTTGTGTTAAGTAACAACTTGAACTATCCAAGGTGCAACGTCGACCACCATCCAACGTGTATTGATGAATATATTGCGCAAGAGTTTGTTGCACTCATTGCTAGCAAATGATTATATATACGTCTTTGAGGAATTGACGTTGTACGCTCGAGCATGCAACAAGCCAAGATTTTTCATTTCACTAATGCCTAGTGGGTGTATACATTTACGTCGAAATATAGCGCAATTATGTACTTTCAGCTGACTGCAATCTATGATCTGTGATTATATCAGTGGTTTCAGGGTATAGTCGGTTTAGTTCTTGCGTGCCCGTTTCTTGGTAGCGCTGTTCTGCATCTCGACGTCTTCACTCGCCGTGGCGAAGTAGTCCAGAGATCCCTTGGGGTCAGCCTTGATCGTCTTGCTACCTTCAGTCCAGCCGGCAGGGCAGACCTCTCCGTGCTTGTCCTGTAGCGCTGGATCATGAGCGGTTCCACACATAAATCTCTCAAAGAACGAACCGTAAACTGGAACGCCTGCAAGAGGCGGATGGTTTCATCGACAGAACGACCAACTGGCAAGTCATTGACCGTGATTTGCCTAGGACCACTTTGAGTGTACGATTGATCCATGTAACATCATCGCGTACCTTACGATGCCTTTTGGATCAATGATGAAAAGACCTCGGAGAGAGATACCCGCTTCCTCAATAAGAACATCATAATCACGCGAGATCTGCATGCTCCTGTCCGCAACCAGAGGGAGTTGAAGGTCGGGCCCAAGACCGCCCTGCTTCCTCGGTTGTTGAGCCCAAGCAAAGTGGGAGTACTGCGAATCAGTCGAAACACCTGTTAATCGTAAGCAATCATCGTCCTTGCGTTAGAGGACTACTGACCGAGAACAACGGCGTCTAGCTGCTTGAACTGAGGGAGGGCATCATTGAACGCAAGAATCTCAGTGGGGCAAACGAATGTGAAATCCCTGTGGTGACACTGTTAGCCCGTTGCAACGGTCATTCCAATACTATTGAAGGCCTACATCGGGTAAAAGAAAAGGACAACCCTGCCAAAAAAAATGAAGCTAAAGTTACTAGTTAAATTAACAAGACCTACCATTGCCCCTGATAATCTGCAAGAGAGATCTCTTTGAACATACCCTCGACGACGGCTGTCGCATTGAATGCAGGAGCGGGACGTTGAACTCTAGCGACCATGACTACCAGGTTGAGAGGCGACAAAAATTTGCAGAGACAACTTGAAATGAAGAGACCCGATCACGCGATTCATTTCGGGTCGAGACGCGTTATGTACTCTCGTTTTGCTCTTCCCAAATTTGGACCCCTAGTTTATGTAAGCGTATGCCATGCCAGAAAAGTTGCCTGACTTCGTGAAATCGGATCATCGTGCATTTCACGAAAGGTGTTCCCCCGTGCGTGCAACATCCAATACACCTTTGCTTCTGCACGAACATATCGTGCTTGGGTTTATACCCATTCCGGCAGTCATGCCCCAGCCCAGCATCAACTCCGTTCCACCACCCGGATCTCCAGACCCGCTCGATACGTGTTCTTTGCTGAATGTTATTGTCGCTCATGTTATTAATAAGAGCGGACTGGTACTTTGCATCGTATGGGCCTCACCCGAGGCGATGAAACTTGGTTAGTCTGTGGTTTTCGATGGTGAGCGGCAGTCTTACGACATCAAGTATTGTCAGGAGTAGTAACTTGACATGCCTTCAAGTCACCAAAGTACAGGTCGGCGGTGATCTGACTTGTCGGACCGAGGTTGACTTCCTACCACAGTCATGACGAGCCCCGTCTTTCACAATAGTGAAACGATGATCTGGCGCTGCTGTTGATCAGACTTGGAAATGGATCCAACTCCCAGACTATTGATTTCTATATAGAACAATCACACTCCCATAAGCGAGAATGAATAACCACGGGCCGACACTGATCGCACACTTCTGGTTCCCGGTTCCATCGCACAGTGGTCTCGATCCACCTGTTTGGGTTTGGTGCAAGATTCGGGTGTCAGCGTTTCAGCTATCGGCCCGACCGCTTCCTGGAATAGTTGGTTCGAGACTACATCACACACTGAAATGCTGTCCCGAGAAGCGTCGGATTTCACAAAGGTGATACATGATGCCAGGTACGAACAGAATACCTTGTCAACAATGATGAGTCAGAAGTTTTGGACCAGAGAAAAGGCTACCTAGCCGAGTGTGATGCCGTCGATCCTCGCGTCGGTTTACTATCAGTTCAGAAAACAATCCTGTGGTTGTCTGCGGTGGTGAAGAGCATTGCGGGTTATGTCATGACATCGCCATACAACAAATATTGGCACTCTCAGGCGGTACGTGTGCTGGGTTCGAAAGGACAATCTGGGCTGTCAGTTTCATGATCATTATTGCGATGCAAGGGCCAACCATCAAGGGCTTAAACGACCGGTTTGCTGTGTAATGACCGGCGTATAAAGCCGGCTTATCTTGAACCCACTATGCACTCAGCAATGGATAACCAAACCCTCACCGGACAGGCTGGAGCTGGGAATCTCAAGATCACAGCGGTGGTAATGCCTGACACAGAACCCCTCGGTGCAGGGTACGAGCTCTCTTCAGAGCAAGCGACCTTCTTCAAGGCAGAGACTGGGATCGACGATGATGACGACCTTAGGAGTCACTTTCTGGCATTGCAAAAGGGGGCATATCAGGTCAGTAACGTGACGTCGTTTTGAGTGCGCCCGGCAACATGAACATAACTTGGACGTAGATATTCCCCTACCCGTGTATTAGGTCGTTCTCATTCCTCCAGCACGTTTCTCCCTCTACTCTCGTGCGTTTAAAATGATAATATCCATCCAGGCTAGGGATTGCGACACTGCCAGAATACAACGCTATTATTAAGCTTGGCCAAGAGCGTCCAGACGGGATCTTGCTAGATATCGGTTGCTGTTGTGAGTATCCCGCACTTAAGGAGCCTTTATTCCCTCAAACATTGACGATATTGCGTGCACTAGTTGGAGTGGATGCCAGGAAAGCCGTGGCTGACGGTTTCCCGCTCAAGAACATCGTGACCACTGATTTGAAGAAAGGTAAATAACATCATGATTTCGCAACAACGTTAACCGAATTGACATCTTCCAAGAGTTCTATGATATGGGTCACGCCCTCTTTAACACGACGCCAGAAACCTATCCAATCAGCTTTGTCCTCGGGAATGCACTCCATCCCAACATGTTGCAAATCGTCCCTCCTTTTGAGGAGCCTCCTTCAACAGAGAGACCAGACTTGTCCACGTTGACTTCATTGAATCCGCTCGCCGGCCGTTGTTCGGTGATCTACGCATCTAACTTCTTCCACCTGTTTTCAGAGGAAAATCAACTCCATTTGGCGAAAGCTCTAGCAGGCCTATTATCCTCTCAGCCCGGCTCTATGATTTGCGGTGAACACGCAGGAAAATTGCAGAAAGGAATATTGCATCTAGATATCTCAGGCAGGGAGTTTGACATGTTTCAGCATTGTCCTGAATCTTGGAGTGCCGTTTGGGATGGCGAAGTCTTCGCAAAAGGGAAGGTGAGGGTAGATGCAAAAATAGAACTGGTGGAAAAAGGAGCTGGGCTAGCTTATCAACGGTTGCAGTGGTCGGTGGTGAGGTTATAGCTCGGACAGAGAAGGTAGATGTATCAAGTATGTATGAGCATTATTTACCGTCCGGTCGTGGGGAGACTGCATGAAGCTATACTACTAGTACCCACACAAACGGACATTGACATAAGACGAACTATGTGCAATCCACCATTCTTACCAGCGTCAATTAATGGTACATACATAGAATTGAATGCGGGTTGATCTAATACTCATATCCACGGCCGCTGACAGCATACACACCGAGATGATCGGACCGGCTTGCTATCTGAAAGCCTAGTGCAATGTGGGCCAAAGTGATTGTTCGTGCCACGATGAGCGAACCATTGCTTCCCGGAGATGGTCGTGGGGCTGGAGATCTCCAGGTAACGACTATCCCAATGCCTGACATCCCCCCACTCTCCATCAACTACAGACTATCTCCAGAACAAGCAACTTTCCTCAAAGCACAGACCGGAATTAACGATGATGATGAGCCTAAGAGCCACATCCCGGAAGTGCAGGAGAGAGCATACAAGGTCACTGGGTCGATACTCGTTGAATGCAGAGAATGAATCCATTATAGGTCTTCCCGTATCCTTGGATACAGCTATTTACCTGCCTTGGGTAAGCTTCGAGATCGAGATCGACATTCGCGCGACCAAATATGGGTTTGTTGACGGACCTCCAGGCATGGGATGGCGGTTCTACCAGTGTACGAGAGTATCCTGAAGCTCGGAAGAGACCATCCGGACGGTATTCTGCTTGATATTGGAACTTGCTGTGAGTCATTCGCGAACCTTTTTGTTAAAGCTGTAGCAGATGGTTATCCACTCAGGAATATCATTACGACCGACTTGCATCAAGATAAATCAGATGTAATCATATCGAGAACATTCTGACTAACCCGGATCTCAGCGTTTTTTGATCTGGGGCACGATCTCTTCAGGACCACACCTGCCTCCCACCCGACAGTTTTGTTGCTGGCGACATATTCGAGCCTGAGATACTACGGATTTTCCGGCCGTTCGATGGACCTCCGTCCAGAGAGACCAGACCTGTCCACGTTGACTTCGTTGAATCCACTGGCTGGCCATTGCGCGGCGATCTATGCAGGAAACATTTTTCACTTGTACTCAGAAGAAAATCAGCTCCACTTCGCCAGGTTATTAGCAAGTTTTGCCAGACTCAGTGATATTTGGCATCCATGGCTCCAATTTGCAGAAAGGAATCTTGCATGCGGAGCACGCAGGCAGGAAGATCAACATGTTTTGCCACTCCCAAGAATCTTGGGCTGCTATTTGGGATGGCGAAGTCATCGCTAAAGGAAAGGTGAGAGTAGATACGAAAGTCGAACCGGTGGACAGGGGATTTGGGTTAGCATACATACTGGCAGCTACAATGATCAGCTATGAGATTATAGGTGGAACGGCGGGAGGATGTACGAATATTGAGATACGTGAGATATAACACTGCTCTCTGCACTGTAATCCATGCGCTGAACTTGTTTCTTGAATTGGCTGGCTAGAGGCGGCCCTGGCAGGTTTGTTGTTCCCCCAAGCCTGAGGCCAGTCGAAGGAGACGGTACGGGATGATGTAGTGGAAGGAATGTGAGCACTAGTGGATGCAATGTTCGGGAGTAAGGCCGTAAAGCCAGTGGATAGCTCGGTGGACGGATTGATTCCTGACGCTGTCGATGTAGCTCGTAGCCTACACCTTTCTACATTTGCAAAGTTATCATAGCCATGACGCTTAGTACAGGGGTGCAACGTCAACAACTCCAAACATCTAACGGCAATGTTGTCCTCAAGACCTGACGCCTGGTGCTCCTGAGCTGCCGACAATCCTACATGTCCTCGTCTTGCTAACTCTGTTGTCATCAAATTTCCGATATGCTCGCGGCGGTTAACGATGCAGACGAGTCCTCCTACCAGTCGGTCACAGAGAAAGTAGATGATCCACATGCCGCACTGTGCAAGGTTGCCGAAGATAGTCGGGTGAACGGAAATGGGAACGCAAGTAACAAGGTTGAAGGCGAAGGGGATGCTGACACTGAGGAAAGGGAATCAGACGATGAAGGGGACGATGCCAAAGAAGAGACATTGGATGCGCAGGTGGGGCACGACTACGATGACGATGGTGAGGAGGAGGAAGAAGACGACGACGAGGAGAACGAGGAAGAAGACGGGGACGACGGGGACGACGACGACGACGATGACGAAGAAGAAGAAGAACCCTCCCTTAAATACGAGAGAATGGGCGGTGCGGTTAACGATCTACTCAAGAAGGACTCGGCTTCTGCTCTTGCAGTTTCCAACAAGTGTCTGGTATGTCTGGTTTCGAAATATTGATTGGCGTACTGGAATTGATTGTGATCCAGGCGATTGGGACCCATGGTGGCATCGTGCACGTCTTTAATCTGGTTGGGGAGCGTATCAAATCTTTCAAACCCCATCAAGCTTCTGTGAGTGACATAGAGATGGATGGCACTGCAGATTTCGTTGCGACTGCATCGATTGATGGTGAGAAGCTCATTGTAGCCATACTCAACTTACTGATTAGCCAGTTACCAGGGCAGGTCGTCGTGCACTCACTGTCTTCGACCGAATCCTACGTCTTTGACATGAAACGACCAATACGCACCGTAGCCCTTGAACCTCATTTCGCTAATAGGATGTCTCGCGCGTTTGTATGCGGGGGTATGGCGGGTACCCTGGTTCTGCGAGAGAAGGGCTGGCTTGGCCATAAGGAGACGATTCTTCACTCTGCAGAGGGTCCCATATGGCATGTACGATGGAGAGAAAATTTCATTGCATGGGCAAATGACCTTGTGAGTTCTTTGGTTCCGTTACCTATCACTGTTCCACCAACGTTTATCACATACATCAGGGAGTCAAAATATACGACACACAGTCCCAATCTCGCATCACCTTTATCGACCGACCACCTGATAGCCCTCGAGCCGACCTTTTCAAGTGTACTCTGTACTGGCAGGATGACTCTACGTTGCTCATTGCCTGGGCTAACCACATCAAAGTTGCACGAATACGCTCGCGTCCTTCAGGCGGCGCCAAACTTCCACCGTGGATTGTTGAGGTCACTGCTGCATTTCAGTTGGACTGCATGATCTCTGGTATCCTCCCTCATCCGATGTCCTCGCAACACTTGCCTCAAGAGAATGGCACCAGCGTTTTTGCCGTTACATTGACCTCATTCCTGATCCTTGCATACGAACCCCCAGACACATTTGGCGACGAGATGACGGATGATCGTGCTCGTCAGGCACGAAAGACCGCAGAGCGTCCCGAATTGCGCATCATATCACGTTCTGGTGAAGAACTCACTGCCGACGCCCTTGGTGTAATCAACTACCAAGCATGGGGTTGTAACGACTACCTCCTTGCTGAAGCCAGTCCGGTCACTACAGATGCAGAGCGGTGCTATGTCGTAGTCAGCCCGAAGGATATTGTTCTTGTCCGACCGAGGGACCGCAAGGACCACATTGCCTGGCTTGTCGAACATAAGCGATACGAGGAAGCCCTGGATGAAGTGGAGAAACTTGGCGAAGATGAGCGCTCTTCGGAAACTCCGGACTCCAGAATAGATCCTATCCAGATTGGTGCTCGTTACATTAAGCACCTCATCGGCGAAGGTGCCTGTTCCTTTCTCCTTGTTGATATCCTGCCTAATTCGATTTAAAATAGGCGACTTTGTTAAAGCGGCTCGGCTGTGTCCAAAAGTCTGTGGTCAGAATGCCCGAACATGGGAGGAATGGATATTCGTGTTTGCACAAAAGTACCAATTACAGGTGCGTTTCGCTATCCACAATTTTGAGAATGACTAAATTTAGGTTTTCAGGCAATCATTCCTTATGTCCCGACAGCTGCTCCACAACTGGGACACTTGGTCTACGAGATGATACTTGGTCATTTCCTGAGCCACGATAAACTGGTCAGCATGCATAGGTAGACGTTACATTTACGACATTTATTTTTATCACCACAGGCCTTGCTTCGGATGATCAGGGAATGGCCAAGCTCCATCTATGATATCTCTGCGGTCATTGTTGCAATTCAGTCGGAATTAGACAGGACTCCGTCGTCGTCGTCTTCCTCAGAACCATTGAGGTCGGACGCCGTCCTGCTGATGGAATGCCTTGCTGATTTGTGAGAACGTCTGCGTACACATTTCCCATTCTCTACTAATCCTGGTTATCCAGGTATATTGCAAACCGACAATACGGCAAAGCTCTACCTTTCTTCTTGCGGCTACGGAGACCGAATGTCTTTGACCTCATCAGAGAACATAACTTATTCACTGACGTCCAGGACCAAGCGCTCCTTCTCGTTGAATTTGACCAAGAACTCAATGAAAGACGTAGACAGGAGGGCCATGAAAGCGCATTGAGCCGGAGCGAAGCGATCACGTTGCTTGTGGACCATACGCATTCAATACCTGTATGTCGTTTCATTCCTACTGCTGAGCCATTTTAATCCCTGTTCATCAACAGGTGGGACGCGTTGTGCAACAGTTACGCCCTCGGCCACTGTACTTGTTCCACTATCTCGACGCTTTGTTTAAGAAAGACCAACTTCTAGCATCTGACTTTGCGGATCTTCAAGTTACCCTTTTCGCCGAATATGCGACGTCGAGATTGATTGAATATCTGAGGGCAAGTAGTTACTACAATCTTGAAGGGGTAAGCGCATCCTCCATTATTGCAGGGCGAGATCACAAATATTCTATAGGCATATAATATCTGCAGAAGTCGTGACTTAGTTCCAGAGATGGTCTTCCTTCTCGGTCGGATGGGCAACAACAAGAAAGCATTGACACTTATCATTGAGCGTATCGGTGATGTTCAGCAAGTGAGTATCGGAATGCATCAGTTTGATATTTCTTGACAGTTCTTTCTAGGCCATCGAGTTTGCAAAGGAACAGAATGACGATGATCTTTGGGAAGACCTCCTCAAATACGCAGAAACGCGGCCAAGTATGTTGAATTCCCATTGATTATTCTGTTCTGCTGAGAAACATCTTGGTAGCGTTCATTCGTGGACTGCTTGAAAACGTCGGTGCCGAGATAGACCCAATACGATTGATTCGTCGAATCAAGAATGGCCTCGAAATCCCGGGCCTCAAGGAAGCCCTCATCAAGATCCTTCACGACTTCCAGCTACAAATTTCGTTGCTAGAAGGCTGCCAGGCAATCCTGAACTGCGACTCTACAGACCTTGCGAGCATACGACAAAAGGGCCAGAACTCTGGGTTCTTCTTTGGCGGTCCGTCGCCCTGCTGCTAACTCGTTCACATTCCGCTGACGGTCACTGCAGCTCAAGCCCCTTGTCCACTGTGTGCTGAACCGCTACAACGATCACCGCAGGACCTTCTACTACTGTTCCTCTGCAGACACGTCGTGCACGCCAACTGTATAGACAGCGTGGACGACCTTCCGCGATACATCGAGAGTAGCCTCGACGCCAACACTCGCACCCGACCCACGCACGAAGTCAGCGCGAAGATCGCATTGTGAGTGCACCCGTTACTCCTCCATAGTGTGGGCGCGCTGACTCGTTTCATGGTGCAGCGTGTCGGTCGTGCGCGCCAAGGTGCGCCAAGGGTGTCCGGTATGTCATCGGAGAGGAAAGAGGACGTTGGTGTAGTGATAGTTGGACCGCCTGGATTATCTCATTGTGAACACTATGCATTATATACCCGTTGAGATTTTTCCCTCACTCTAAGTCTGCGCGGGAAACGTCATCTATGTGTTTCTGTCGACCACTCACAAAGGACTGTCCGTGACTATAGTGGAGCTGGGTATGTCAGTGCAAGGGAGGGTAACCTGGGCTGTCGATCCCATTTGCTGCATCCGTCAGTTGCCCCTCTCCGAGGATTAGGGCCGTACACAGTATGCGCAGAGATGGGTAGAGGGGCAGAAT
>QGOI01018417.1:0-13060 GCA_003313885.1 Boletus sp. MG55 | reverse complement strand
TAATCACCATGATACGATTATACCATGGCGTCTACCAGCACTCAAGGTGTAGATGGAGCCTCAGCATTGAGTGCATAAGAATGTCTATCACCGGGCCGCACGAGCGCATCAACGAGCGTTAGAGATTCTATGCAGCGGTCGAAACACCCTTCCGAAGGCCTGAATGACAGGGAAACTTGTGAAGCTTTTAGACCTTATCTACCTTGTTACATCGTAATGCAGGCTTGTCAGATTCTAGGTACGGCTGGCTTGCGAAAGGTGTGTCATCGTTCGTGTGACCAAGCGCTGAACGCACGTCAATGACTTTGCTATTACTAGATCACGGTTGTACCTTGTCTATTACATGGCAAGATAGGACAAGTACAAGATAACGTATCATGTTGTTCGTAAACACAAGATATCGAGACTAACACCATAGAATTATATGATTGGGCCAGTGGCGATCTATTCAAACCATAAATGATTGGCGGTAGAGCTGTCCATGTCTCTGGGCCAGACTTCCATAGGCCTTCCAATGGCATCACGAAGCTCAGCAAGGTGTCGTGCTTGACTGCATAGAGAGGGCGAGATCCAGTGGATGTATAGTGCCTTGAGTCCCGGAAGTAAAACTGGGAGTGACTGTCCAATTTGCATCATATCGCGAGCATTCCAGCTATTGACGATGAGTTCGTTCATGAGTTCATCTGGCGTATCATCATAATTGCGCACGTAGAGACTGGTGACTGCAGGAAAACACTCAAACAATTCCGCCCAAAACAGAGGACGAGGAAGGGAGTTGGCATACACATTGAAGTGCAGCGTTTGGATTTGAGTGAATGGAAGTGCTCGACAGAGGTCAATCAGTGTGGAGAGCATATCCTGTCCCAGTAAGGGCGAAGGCCAGACCAAGTGGATTACAAGGCACTCTTGTTGCAATGATTCACTGGCCGCTCTGACCTCTAGCTCATCTTCAACACAACGAAGTACCACCGTCGTGGGTTGCATACGACCACCTATGATCGAAATTGCCTGAAACAGCAGGGGGGTGTAACTTGAAGGAGCGGAGCCAGGGCACTCCAATAGGCACGTGATGTTCTCCAACGACGGCAAATTGATACACAGGAGTAGTTCGGCACATACCCCAATCGGCCCAAGGAGGCTTATGGACCGCAAATATGCTAGAGTGGCTGTGAACGAGGAGGTAGGCTCCTGAGATGTCGAGAGGACATCATGTATGCTCAACGTCTCCAATTGGGGAACAAGGTGCAAAGTGGAGATCATCTGGTCTCGAGACACTTTCGCCCATAGGGGTGCATGGTGGATGGAGAGATCCCTGAGACCTGAAAACTTAAAATTTGCCCAATCCAGTGCACAGCCAATGAGGCGAAGTGTCTGCAAGCGTGGCGCATAGAGGCCCATGAAGACGTGTGGAAGGATTGGTATAATATCCATGTAGGAAGGAGCGAGAGTGTTGCACAAGCTGAAAGTTTCGAGGGCATTTGCGCTAAGCCAGCATCCAGAATTGATTAGGGACGTGATTTCGCCAGCGGTTGCACTTATCGAAAATGTTCGGATTCGAAGGAAGTGTCGGGTCGCAACCGCTAGATTCGAGATCACTCGGGCACGGTGCTCCTGTGGAAGCCGAGGAAGGTCGATACAAAAATCTAACAGCATCGGTTTCGAACGCAGCATCTCTTCTGTAAACAGCGGACTCAGATGAGCGACATCCAGGGCGAACCTCCAAAGTGAACAGGAAGCAAGAATGATAGAACGCCATCTGCAACAGACATGGCTGAAATGAAGAAGAGAAAACGTCTGAGCATGGTTTCCGGGGATGAGGACAGCTTCAAAAACCAGAATGAGCAACTCCGTTGGCAGGGTCACCGTTGAGGCAGTCACAGGTTTTCTGAACCCAAGGAGAGCAAGCGGCAGATCGGCAGCAGGAGATGGATCTTCTTCAGAATACAGTGAGGGTAAAATATGACTCTGATCAGACACCCTAGAGTGGACCTTGACGCCATTCAACTTGTCGAATCGTGGCACCGTAAAGTGTTGCCTAGGACACCATCCGACACGAAACTCTCCAGACGTGATGTAACACACCATGGTGAAGAGGGCAAGGAAGGCAAGGAGGGCGTGAAAGGCATGCCATAGGATGTTGAGGAGAATGAGCACATCGGTGTGAGAAATATCAACCTGGTAGGATTGGTACAAGGATAGCTGGGGAGCGATGCCTGTAAACGCGATCGTACATCGCATGAATAACGTGCACATATGGCTTTGTGACGAGAAATGCTTACCAAACAAGGCATTCAGCGAATGCCGGAGCCACGCCCACATCGTATGGTAGAGGTGATCTTGAGGGGAATGACACAAAGTGGTCCGATGGGTCGCACGCTTGCAGCTATAAAATAATGGATTCGTGTGGCACACGAAAGCTTGACCTGAAGGCTGGGTGTTAGCCACCCAACCCGAGGGAGGTAAAGTCTACAAAGGAGACAGACGTATCACGTAACCTGAAAGGCACACTGGCATATGGGACTCGCCCGAGGTCGATCATTTAACCCTTTGAACTTTGCGGTCGTCTGGTTCGAAAATGGTATCTAAAGAGACAAAGGGGTGAACCTAAAGCAACAAATGGCACATGGCACATGCCGATGATTTGGAGACGAGAGACAATGCCCAGTTTGCCATAAAGCAACCACGAGGCTGCCCGCGAAGTCGGCACGTTCCGATGCCAGACCATGGCATGACACCAATGTGTACACAGGGAGAACTGACATCAAGTGTGGGCACAAAATCATCAAACTGGGAGGTGAAACGACATACCTCTGAAGGATTATTCGTGTGTTTCAGGCTGCGTACTTGAGCTTCATCCAAAGCAAGAGAAGAGCTGCTTGTTTGCATTGGCCCTGACTGCCTTTTGGTGTGGGATATTTGTACGATCAGGTCGAATTCCCCATATGAGAATGGGCTCAATAGAGGAAGGGGCGCGATCCCAGGTAAAAGAGTTTCCCGTCCAGAATCTCGAGAGAACAAATCGGGCTCCATAGTCTGAGGTAATGCACCTACGGATCTGCGTCAGCGGCGCAACGAGAAGTGCTTGTTCCAGAGGATTACTTGATCATCGGAATCTGCTGAAGAACCCCCACCCGGTCAGCAAAGAGCACCACGGGATCAATGGCTCAAGGATCATACCTTGGCAGCGGGCTCGACACCAAGGCAATTGACAATGGCATCTAGATTTGCCTGCGCTTTCAAACCACACATTTTCATCGTCGACGTAATGCTCATGAAGACATACTAGGTCTCATTCTCGATTATTACCGGACCGGATACGGGCTGTCAAAAAATCTTGCAGAGAACCTTGGAACCATTGACCTGTGGGGTGTGAATATCCATCTGCTGAACCTACGCCGTCTGGACCCGGAAGTCCTCAGGGAGTGAATGTCCGTGCACCAACAATCGCTGTGCACAATGCCGACCGAGATGGCACTGAATGAATACATTAAGTAATGAGTTGAAACACGCCTGCAACCAGCACCAGTAATACCTTGTACACCTGGAATCCCTACCTTGCTTGCGGCAGACTCCTCCATCAATACTGTCGATTTTCCAGGAGCAACATAGCCAGAGACATGCCAGTGGACCAACGACACATCTTCGCTTGTACGATTGCGGGATCGCTGAGTCTTCGAATGAGACGAGCCCATCATTGAAGGGTTGGGCAGCCCATGACTGGGCCAAGGGTGCGAACCAGGTTAGCCGCCGAGCCAATCAGAGCTCATGAAACAAAAAGAGTTCTCGCCCGCATGCCATGTTACGTTAGCAGATACCACTGGCAGCTTGACCGGGCCTCCATGACAATCACCGCCTCAACATGTCATGACGTGTTGCAGCAGGCAACACGGGGGCTC
Source organism: Boletus sp. MG55 (assembly GCA_003313885.1). Lineage (NCBI taxonomy): Eukaryota > Fungi > Basidiomycota > Agaricomycetes > Boletales > Boletaceae > Boletus > Boletus sp. MG55. The sequence continues at coordinate 9,164 of QGOI01018417.1, read as the reverse complement.
TGCGGACGGGCTTTCAAAGAGCAAACCGCTTAGCTGATGCGTCCCAGAGCAACCAAAAGCTTTGTGCACCTGTTAGCCGAAAGCGATCCGAAGTCCAACAACTGTGGCACAAAGACTAGCGTGATAACGGTCAAGCGAGTTTTCGACACATGATGACGCTTATCATAATTGAAAGTCCGCATTGCCAAGCTAGCCCCATCGATCGGCGAATACAGACAGGCTAAGCGAATGCTAGACGTGACGCCACTAGCTGACTACTACCACTAAGCTCTTAATGCCACCAACCAATCCCCAGGTTGCGAGTAGTTGTATCAGTGACCGTAACCGTAGGAGGAGGATTGAATGTACTGAACGACTTCGTCTACTGTAACTCGCTCAGCCTGGCATGGAGATACTCATATTCAAGTACTGGTGACTCATCAATCAACTAGTTCCAGAAATCCTGCAAGCACTTAAGGTAATACAAAGTCTGCCCTACTGAGAGCGCGGGAAGCTCGTGAAAATACAAAGTATGTTTAACCGAAAAAAAAATCACGACTATTACTAACGTAGCTGAAAGTAGTTGATATGAAATAGTCAGTCAGTGGAGCATACTATGGTCCTTAAGGCCAAAAATCGGCATCTGGATGGTCGACACTGAGTATTTTCAACCAAGGAGAATGTAACACGTTACGATGTTCCCACAAGTCCGCACGCTCATCTGGTGCGCCTGTTGATGATCGTATAACGATATCATGAAGCGTTGGATGCCACTCCGCCCATTCTTCGACCAATTTTGTGTCCTGTTCGATGTCCTCGTTATCGGACGTAACTGAAACTCTTGTCCGCAAGGCAAACTGTAATAGATGGCTGAGGTGGCCAAGTGACCTCCCCCATGCCATTGCATCTCTCCATGCACGCCTTTCTCACTCGCGCTGCTTCGGTGAGCTCTGTTTCAATCATCAAGAACAAAGAATAAGGATGGTTACTGCTTACGACACCGACAGGAAGAACTTCCAACAACCATAGTTTCGTAACGCTTGGAACTTTGATCACGATTCGGTCCACAATATCAAAGTCGGTTGGGTCGATTTCGAGTACCAGCTGAGTTAGATCACAGGCACGAATGGTCCCCAGGAGGTGCGTAGTCAGCTGTGAAAGCGTATGAGGACCGTCACCTGGTGACGATATATAGCAGGTGTGGATGGAAGTAAGAAGTTGTGTTGCCGCAATAGATGTGATGCATGAATATGGGCCAGTCAAACAAGACAAGTTTGGTAGTACGTCATTGCCAAGTGGACAGTGGACGCACAGTGGTGTGCAAGCTCCTAGCTTCAGATGGGTGATAGTTTGGTGATGTTGACCGAATGTGGCTACCACATCGTGAGGTGCGTTACTGGCAACCATACTCACGTTCGGCAGGTGGACGCCATGGAACAGGCGACGCCATCCATAAGAGCCGAGGCAGGGGAGCATTAATGTAATGTCCTGGAGATTCTTAGCCATGTGAAGACAGTAATTCAGTGGCCAAACTTGGCTGGGTCTGTCTTGCAAACAGACATGCAGCGAGGTGAGAGCATGTGCCACCCCTTTATTGTATCGTGTGGTGCATTGGAACCTTGCTATATCAGCTTCGGAATCAAGGAATACGACTGCCTGAACAACGTTAGTGAGTCTCAGAAAGATACCCCAAGTGGGGATAGTCACCCGTGGAGGTACAAGGGAGGCAACCTGTAACGAAACAGGTCCAGGAGTCGTCACAAACGTTATTCAGTAGGAATGCCTTCAATGACTCACCATCTGTGCCCGTCGACGAGTCTGGGGATATGGTTGGACTGGTTCTAATCGAGCCATCTTTGACTGGTCAGAGTGGTCCGAATGGAAGGACGAATATCGTGTAAAAGATTGAGATGTGCCCAAACCCCTGACTTCTTTGTTTCATTTGCGATGCCCGTCAACCCCTTCGGACGGTCATTGAAGCCTAAGGGGCACCAAACCATATATTAAGGTCAGCGAACACCTCGCGATGTCACATCTCCATTAGATCAGGCCTACCTCGTGGCCTTGCAACGCCGAGATTAGCTCGAAGAAAACTGGCATATGATGTGACAAAGCACCTGCGGCCACCAATGACAATTCAGCTCAGTACTCATATATGGCAAGCGATATCTGTGGCCATGAGGGTTATGACGTTATGCAACAGGTAACGATGGGGCAAGTATTCACTCACTCGACTATCTCACCATCATTCAATGAGCTAGAGAGACCAACCACACTCGAGACAGACACACCGGAGCAATGATGACACACAAAGGAACGTCATGATAGGCCAGACAGACTACAACTCGAGACCAGAGGTGGGTTCACTGAGGAAAACAGCAGATTCTGCTAAGTAACCCCCTCTTCAGCTAAAAGCGTCATGGGATACAATGATTCAAGAGCCATACCTTAGCAGTGGGCTTGATACCAAGACAATCGATAGTGGCATCTAGATTTGCATGTACTTCCAAACCACACATTACAGACACTCGTCGACGCAATGCTTGTGAAAACATACGCCTCTTCTTTCTCGATTAGTAGCATGTCGGATACCAGCTGTCAAAGTCTCGCAGAAAACCTTGGAACCATTAACTGTAGGGTGTGAAATAATATCCATCTGCTGAAACCTACGCCATCTGGGATAAGAAGTCCTCAGGGAGCGAATGTCTGTACGTTTGGAGTGATCGGTGTGTACAACGCTGAGCGAGATGCACTGAGTGAGTATATTGAGTAACATCAAAACACGCCCGCGGCCAATGGTGGTAATACCTCGCACACCTCGAATCCCTACCTCTCCCATCAATACCGTCGATTTTCCAGCAGCGACGTAGCCAGAGGCATCGTCAAGCGGTTGGCACACACACACACTAGATCCCCGAGGCACCAGTACAGCGTCTACCAACAGGTCAACCAGGCAACGGCAAGGGATACACGGCTCACGTTTTAGCACATTGAGACCATAGTAAGACGCCACACCGAAAGACCTGATGACTTGAACATGGGCATGCGGATGCTGAAAGAGTGAATCATGTAACTTACCGGGGTCACTGGCCATCGGCGTTGGCATTTGGGGAGTGACGTATGGGCCGACCGAACGGTTCTTATCACAGTGGGGGCACGCAACGAGAAGCCGATCGCAGCGGAGACGCATGAGAGCGCCTGGTGGAGGGATGGACGAAGGGAAAAGTCGATGAGAGTGGTGTCTGGGGAGGCGAAGTCTGCGACCGGCGTTGTCCAAGGAAGTTGACTACGATCCGGTGTGCCTGGGTGACTCCACCAATGTAGGCGTAGTCGAACATGTTGCTGTTGGAGATGTATCTGGCCAACTTCCTATCACCATCCATCATCTAGTGCGTTCACGTATGAGTACTTGATGGCAATAGGTCCAACGCAAAGTGGACGACTTGAGCGAAAATTCCAACTAGTCGCAGTGCGACGGGTTTCGGAGGGCTACCTTTGCCGTTGGCCTTGGGTGCGAGTTCCTCGCCTTTTGCTTTTGAGTGGCTATAGACATCGATCCGTGTGCATCCCGTTTCGGCATAGCTTGCGTTTTGAAGATGGAGGACGGATGTCCGAGTCTGTGGATATAGGTGCGGATTGAGAGCCCGCCTGCGTGACTGTCGACAGTTGAATCTCTGTGAGCTCTTCGCCCGGCGGCATCACAGAGCGGGTCCGTTCGATTGACAGGAGAAGAGTGTTTCACGCTTATGAAGATGGCACTGTCGTGCCCGTCGTCAGTATCACCGGCTGCACTGCCATGGCAGCGTTGAGGTTCAGTTTGGCCTTGCGATGGGCAGAGTCCCTACCAGAGTCTGGACGTGCATAGATCAGTTAAGTTGCTGCAGGCTTGTGTGTGTGCAAAGGTCGCGGTCCGACTACACACGCTACTTGTTTGCACATAGAAGCAGCGAGTCCCGGGGAGGGTCACTCTACAATCGGGCGCCAAGCTTTCCAGCATGGTGCTGCTTGAACGGGGCATGAAGGTAGAAGTACGGGATCAGGAGGGAGGGAAAGGAGACCGGCAAAGAGCCAACAGAGAATGTTTTGAACCTTGATGTAACTATCAGTAATCAAAGGTCCAATTGTTCAAGCGACTCTGACTCGGATTGCCACCAAGCATGTAGCTACTCTAGCGACGGCGTCGACAGCGCGATCGCTGACGGAGAGGAGCTCGACAAGGTCGCGTGAGATAAAGTGGTGATACACCATAGACTCTAGAGCTCCGAGTCGATACTTTCTGATACAGCCAGAGAATGCCAGATATATTTATTTACAATAGCAGCGTTGAGCATGATAATACAATCTCCACTCTCATCATTTAGACGAACAACTACAATCCTACTTCCTACTCAGATATGTGTGGCAACATTACAAATCCATCTTCTTTGTGATGCAGCGCACAGAAAGTAAAAATCTTGGCAGGATCTGATGCAATGAGCCGAGCAGGCATTCTCGATCAGATAGAATTCAGGAGTCGGACATTTTTAATGAACTGATAGACCAGCTGACCCGAATATCGGACTGCTCAGAGGGCAGCTTTCCCAGCCACGACCATGCGATCCCGAATATTATACTTCTCCGCCAAGCTAGACTCAGTGTGGTGAGCGCCCAGGTACGTAAACACACTGCAAGAGCTTACAGAGCAACATCTTTTGGAATGTTCAACGAGACGCGAGAGTCGGTCGCCTGCAGCTCTTGTCGCACGAACTTGTTCTGGCTTGCATACCAGTTTCGATCATAAAAGTCTTTAGGGAGCTGGGCTACGGCAGAACGTTTGCTGTCTCGGAGCAAAATAGATCTAAAGTGAGGCCAGGCGCCAGGAGATGCCCGCCACTCCCCTTTATACCAGAGGTAGAGATGAAGTGAATCGAGTAGGTTCATCCAACCATCGATCTTCTTGGAGCGCCACTCTTTGTCGAGGATGTAATATGTCACCTCTCCCTTGTGACCCTCGTGGTCAGATTCGTCTGAACTCATGCCGTCAACGTTGAGGAGCTCTAAAATGGGAACAGCTTGTTCCTTGAGTACCGAGAACCGGTGAGCACATTGTAGACGGCGATAGTAGAGCTGCGATACAGAACATCAGTAGTGGAAGACGGTACTAGAAATGACCGCACATGTACCTCTGACTTCCTTTGGCGACGTCGATGATCGGACATATGTTCGCTCCTTCCTTGCTTTGATTCCTGCTCCAACCGATATTGCGATCTCATGGCTGCAACTCTCTGCAACCAAACATCGCGTATCTTCTTCTGGGGGAGCTGGCAGTCCTGGTATTCGCTTAGGTATGCAGTGGCAAAGACCTTTGCTGCTGACACATTCCATTCAGAACGCGGAAATCCTAGGAGGTCAATACGGAAGTCCTTAGCGGTGCAGCAAGGTCCCTCCTTGGGGTCCCATGCTTGAATCTCCTGGCTGCTGACTGGCTTCGGTAACTCGGTCTTTTTGATGCCAAGCAGTCGGTGCCCAAATTCTCTGATACTCTTCTGAGATTATGATTATGAGTTAGAAACCATGCTAATGGCTGAGTAATTTGGCTTACATTGAGTTCATTATGCCTTGAAGAGCGGTGGCGTGGTAAGGCTTTTACCCTGCGCGGAGGGGGAGGTTCTCCCTCTGGCATCATAGAGGATGTGGCCGATGTATCCTTGTGGTGACTTCCACTGGTCTTGGAGTGCTTCTTCGAGAAGTCGTCAACAAAGCCTCTCATCAGGTGTGTCATCTCATCCATAAAGTCTTTGCGGAGGCGATTCACCAAGAGTTCCTCGAGGTTTAGCAGGTCGGATCGCCGCAAAGGAGCATCGTTCTGGGCCGTTCGTCACAAAGGTCAAGGTACCGCTGAGCAACCAGAAATAAGAATACTGACCGGGATCGATGGTAAAACACCAGAGAAATCATTACAGTGTCGCTGTCTCAGACCGCTGTCAGGACTTGGGGTGGGCGAGGGTTGATGAGGGCTGTTCTCGGTGGCACTTGGACGCAGTACCCGCAATCCATATGGCTGTAATTCTGAACCAGAGGGATGGGATGAAACAGTGGCTGAGAAGAGATCTTGAGCCATGATCGGGCGAAAGAACATTGACTTAGAATCCTTAGGCACCTTCCGGCAGTTGTAAGAAGAGTGCAACAGAGCAAAATGAATGAGCACCAACCTCCCTCCCCTTTCCTTTCCCTACATTCCCTACTGTTTGCTCTTTGTGGCATTCTTCCATTTGATCATCGTGCTCGAACATGTTCTGTGAGACAAGCAAACCAGTCGGGTCCAGACCCTCATCATGGGCATAATACAGAGAAAAAACGCACGGAGAATGATACATCACGCCTATGCGTCCTCTTGTCTTTGTTGACATCAATCTGTAGTAACGTTGAGCATGGCTCGGAAGCACCGAACAAGAAAAGGGGAACCTTAATTGGTGCATTCCGACGGGACGCTTGCCCATCACCTTCATCTTCACCTGCATCGCCCAAGCCCACCATTAGAACATCCTCGCCTAGAGTTCTGTGCCCGCTTTCGCAGTCAGGGTCATCTCTAGATCCATCGTCAGAGTCGGAGTCAGAGCCCACGCTATTGATCTCGTATTTGCTTCTCCCGCCGAAACCAAAGAATTCATCCTCAGAGCCGTCATCTTCACCACCGTTGTCAAGAGAATCGTATATCTTGGGATCCGCCTGCAGACCGTTTCTAGGGCCTGCCATTATGAAGCCCTGGACCAAAGCGGCGCCGCGCATCCTTTGACAATGTTGGTCATGATCATGATGTGGTCGGTTGACTTCACGATCAACATCGTCGTCTGTATCACATTCAATGTCGGCATCATCGTCGGCATCATGAACTGCCTCTGATTTCATGTCTCCGTCATCATCGTTCGTCATTTCGTCTGCAGCGCTACTGAGCAGATGTAGCGCAATGCGATTTTCACGGTTGTAATGCATGGATTTGCTTTCGCCCCCATTTCCCCCCGCGGAAGTCGATGACTACAATCCTCACATCAGTACCCATCAAGGAAGAACGCGACCAACTCACCTCCTGTACATGCTGAGCATCGGCCATAATTTCCGCGTCGCCCTGGATTGCACCATTATCTTCCACACCTCCACTGAAAACCATATGTTCGCCGCACATTACCTACCCCAAAAGTACATCAGGACGGCAAGGGGTAGAGAATGGATTGAATACAAACTCTGTCTGCCAAACTGGTGTCGATGCATTGCTCGAGCATGGCCTGAGGAAATGACCGGGTTCAGCTTGATACCCAGCACAAGGATATATAAAACACCAGCTCACCTCTTGTACATGTTGAACGTTGGCCATATATTCCTCGTCACCCTTGATTCCACCATCATCTTCCACACCTCCGTTGAGAAGCATATGCACTGGATCTCCACCACACATTACCTACCGCAAAGGTACATCAGGACAGCGAGGGGAAGAGAGATGATGAATACGAACTGTATCCGCCGAACTGGTGTCAATGTCTTGCTCGAGCATGGCCTGAGGAGACGACCAGGTTCAGCCTGATACCCCAGCACAGGGATATACAAAATACCAGCTCACTTTCTGTACAGGTTGAACATCGGCTGTACTTTCCTTGTCGCCCTGGATTGCACCGTCACATTCCACGCCTCCCTCGAGAACCTCTGCTGGATCTTCGTTGCGTACCACCTACCCAAAAAGCACATCAGGACGGCGAGGGGAAGAGAAATGATGAATACAAACTGTGTCCGCTGGACTGGTATCGACGTCTTGCTCAAATATGGCCTAAGGAGATCATCCAGTTCAACTTGATATCCCAGCACAGGGATCTGCAACACACCTCTGATTGTGCAATCACCTGTTCCCTCACCTTCGCCATAGAAGGGTGCGCACCCATCATCGAAGCGTTGGACTGAGATTCTTGTTGTGAATTCAGCGACTGCAGGGATGATTCAAATCAATCGTATTTCAATCCTTTGACCACAGGACAGACTTACATTAATGCCGACATTGTGCATACCCACCAAGTTGTATAATCCAGACATAATGTTCGTCGCCAACTTGACCGGAGAGAACTTGCCAGGCGGAACGAATGGTGCCGGCGAAAATGCATCTACCTGACGTTCAGGCTGAGTAGGTGGTGGTGTCAGCAACTCTGAACGTGTTCTTGAAGCGCTGCCGGCAGCGTCCTTGGAATCCTTGGGCCTGACCTGACTCACTGGAACATCATCAGACGTGCAAGCTCCGCTAGTCGCAAGATCTTACTTTTCCCCTCGACTTGCTTAATGTTGCGCACGGAAAGTTCTGGTAAATAAGGGCCATCCCTCCCCAAAGCACGAGATTGCCTTTCGTAGGCAAGCTTCCCATGCGTACGAATTTTGGTGCGACTGACGTCGCGGACATTGCTCATTTTGTACAAGCGGGGAAGAGGGAAACGGACACAGGGAGTCAGACAAGTCCTGTCCTACATATAAGAAAATCGATTCGCGTGGCACATAAAAACCAAGCCTGAAAGCCCTTTGTTTAGCCACTGACATCAAGATGGTCCTAAAGTCTACAAAGGAGACGGACATATCGCATGACCTTGAAGACACATTGGCACCTCGCAATCGCTTGGCCTCGCGGCTAACCGTCAAACCTTTGAGGTTGTCTGGTTCAAATACGGTATCCAGGCCAAAAAGGTAAACAGGTGACAATCAGCAATTGCCCACAAAGCAATCATGAGGCCGCCGCAAAGACTTTTCAGCACGTTTCGATGCTGGACTGTGGCGTGGCGCCTGCGGGACTTGTAATGAACGCCCAAGATATCATAATCAAACATACGCACCCGGATGCTACTAAGGATCTCCGCACACGGCAAGCTAAAGTTTTTAATGTGTTTGCTAGCAGGCGTATCCAAAATCCGGTCTGCTCCCGGGTCTCCAAGTCCAAGAGGGACTCTGGACCCAACTCAACGATCAAAGGGAAATCATAGATGAACGATCAGGTCACACCTTCTTGTTAGCGGGGTACCATGCCCGTAGCAACCAAAAAAGTGATCTTTCAATAACCCAAAGCCAGGCGTACTTCAAAATCTCCAGCGACACCAAAAATTAGACTCAGTAGATGATAGCGACGGAGGCGAAGCGACTCGGATGGGAATGGAGAACAGACGTAATGTTGAAAAATCCGC
>QGOI01018380.1:0-18571 GCA_003313885.1 Boletus sp. MG55 | reverse complement strand
CATACGCTTCGCTGGATCAGGGCGCGCTGGGTAATACCATCCCGAGGTGGTTGTGTCCGACCCAAAGGGTGTCTGTACCGGCTGTTGCCCCTCTGGCCATGACGGATGTGCTTGCGGCTGTCCGCCCATACCCGCGAAATTGGACACCACAACCTTGGAGGTTGCTTTGGCGGCGCGGCGACGACGACAGGCAAAGATCAACATGGATAAGAGGACGAAAATCAGTGCAATGGCACCTGCATGAACAGTAAGCATCCGGAGTTAATCATTCAGACAGCGCAATGAAGGGGAGAGCAGACCGACTGCAATCCCAACTATCCGCCCTGGTGTCAACCAAATGTAATAGGGGTTGTTGATGCTACCCTGAGACTCGGCGCGCACGACGCACTGTTGGGTCGCCATGGCGGCAAGAACGAGGTGGACATGTGCAGGGATGCTTTTCAACAGGCGCAGAGACGGAAACATCATGGTCGTTGGACGTTCAACAGTTTGTTCCGCACTGAGTACTGAGGTGGATCGAGGACACTCGACGGTGGCGCGGCCCTCCTATGTATTTCCTCCTTCAGCAATACCCGCTTTTGTATTGTCATTTAATCGGTGGAGCTCGGATCGGCTCTGAGCAAGGGGCTGTGAAACACCACTGGCAGGCAACTTGATCGTATGCTTGTTCAAATCTGCATTGCAGTGACTGGGTTAGCCGAGGCCGCCATCCGATGGCCTCGTCGATCATCATCGGGCCTGTTGAAAAAGGAAGCCTTGGGGCGTTTTTTAGTACATAACCCTAAATTTCCTTTTTCGCCGACCTGTCCTCTGGCAATGACGCCTCTCGAATGGCCTACGAAAGTGTCGGTAACGTCATACAGTGCTCTGCAGATAGGCTAGAAACTCACTGTGAATTATGCATGCTGCCAGTGTCTGGCATGACTACGAGTCACTATTATATACCTTTGCTGGAAGTATTTTGAGCCCCGAATTCGGACCACGGTCCCCGCGCCCGTCGCGTCCTTGTGCTCGACATGCTTAGCGCTGAGCACCACGACGATCCTTCACGATGGGCTTCCCACAGACAACATGATTCTATCCTAGTGGGTATCATCCACAAAGCCGGCCAGCGTCGCTTTTTCCATCTCACCACCTCACCCTTTGTTGGTGCCTTGACACCTTCTGGACGTGGATATCTCTGGCGTGGGCTGTTCTCTATATGCTACAAGTTTTGGTGCTCTCACAGACCTTGAAGACAGAAAAGATGCCATTGCCTTTACATCCATGCTTCTCGCTGGCTTACCGATATTCCGTCTCGAGCACATATGAGCCTCAAACTCGACATCCAACTCTTGGAAGAGGATGCTCACAAAGCCTTATGACATCTTATCTATCGTAAGTAAATCTTCAGTGAGCTTCTGGCGCATCATCTCCCGTCTTCTACGCCCTCGTCGATTGTCCTCGAGTTTATTGTTTGATCACGGTGTGGCGGCATGACGGGGTTGCATGAAGATGGTATCTACAGAGACTGGTACCATGGGTGTATGCTGCACGCTGTGATGGCGGTGATGAGAAGAGTTGGACACAATACGCGAGAAGCAGTTCATGAATTGTAATGATGTTGGGAGCGATCGATGCACAGTACACTATCTCAGAATGCATAGTGTTGGTCACCTTCCCTTGTTATGCCGCATTATGATGTTTTATGCGTTAGTACTTCGGTGGTAGACTCTGGGCCAGTTTGTCCCAACATCCATCAAGAGATAGTACTTGCACTTTAGCATATTTGACTAGCCCATCGAAGGTTGGCCATCGCACAAAAACGAAGATCTTCCCGTTGAGGATTTTGCTTATCTACATCATTGGTATATCTCATACCATCTAATAATATTGGTCCGTTCAAACAGACACGCGGCGCTGCTTGCATGACGATGTTGCTTGCCGAATCGCGTGAGGCGCTTATCAGAGCAGCTATCCAAGGTACATAGACTCCTATTGCGATCCACGACTCCACGCAATGTCTCTCAAGCCAGAGAATATGCCTATTTTCCCCAATCCAATTTCCGTGTTGGTGCGGCCTTGATGTGTACGGATGACACCATCATCAAGGGCAGCAGCATTGATAATGCGTCGTATGGTGTGTACTCTGTCCAATTCCTTCGAACGCGGTCGTTCAACGCCGATCACCTTTCTATGATCCCATACATGTCCTCTGTGTCTGAAACTCGTAGGTGCTTCGACGTGCGCGGAACAGACGGCGATCGTGAGCGCTATTGTAAGCATCTGTTTTCCCCTATCAACGTTTCCACTCACGCCTTCTCCTCTCTCGAATCCGCCACCCTCCCCCTACCATGTCCACCCCCGTAACAGAGCGAAGGCAAACGAGAGTTTAGTGCGCTCGCCATTGTGTCGTGAGTACATGCCCATCGTCGCGTCCTCATTTCCCACCCCATAATTAACTCTAATGCTGTGGAGGCCAGTGACGTCATCACTCCCATCTCACCCTGCGGCATATGTCGTCAAGTGATCCGTGAATTCTGCCACGTCGACATGCCTGTATTGCTTGTGCCTGGAGATTACCCTCATAGGGGTGATGATAAGAAAAACATCGATGGAGATGGAGTCATTGAGGAGACGGTTGGGGGACTGTTACCCCGTAGTTTGGGAGCGGGGAAGCCTTTTGAGAGGGCGAGAGTGACTGGGTTTGTGCGACGTAGAGATGACTAGGATATGCGAAGCAAGCAGGATTTCAAATGATCAATCACCCAAGTAGCGTTGAAACTGGTACAGGTATGCTCCTCAGACTCTCCTAGTTGAGATTATAAACTCCTTGCTACATACTCACATCACAGGCAGGCATGGTTGCTTTGGAAGGATAAAGTTGGGAAGCATTGAAGGCTTTAAGCCGCAATTTAGGACTTACAAATTCGTATCCTAGATTCAAACTGCATTTAGTTCGACGCAGCCTTCCTCTCCGGGACATCTCCCTTCTCCTGGTCCACAAGGATCGTGCGATCACGGCCACGATCACCATCCCAATCCAGCCTTGTCCGAAGAACCTGCGCGACCCACGTCAAGGCAAGTAATACTGGCACTTCCACCAACGGGCCAATGGTGGCTGCCAGTGCCTGATCAGAGCTAACGCCGTATACTGCAATCGCCACAGCGATCGCCAGTTCCTGGTCAAAAAACATCAGCAACTCGCTCAGATGAATTCGTGCACGAAAAGCAACGTGGTAGAGATGTACTACAAGCGCACTCACAAAGTTGTTGCTTCCAGCCGTGAATGCTTGTACCACCGCCACTTCGTACTCGAAGGTCGTGTTTGTCGAATTTCTGCGCGCTTCTTTCCGGGCGAGATAGTGAACGAAGCTGAACGCAGACGTCCACATGATGAAAAAGTAGAGTACCATCGGGACAAAGACGCGAAAGACAGGGCCTAGGTTGTGTACGATGTGGTGTCCTTGGTAAGCGAACATGACGATGATGGTGTATAAAAGACCCAGTAGTGCGAGTGGGGAAAACCGCGGAAGAAATACGTCCTGAAAGAACTGTTTCGACGTGAGGCGTATGAGGGTGAAGCGAGTGATTACTCCCGCCACCAATGGGATCCCCAAGTACTGCAAGTATGTCATCAGGGAATATACCCATTGAGACATCAAGGTCAACGCACAATTAACACCGAGATCGCCACTGCGCCATACTGGAGGTGCAACGATGGGCTCGAGCCAATCACGTTGATGAAGAGTACTGCATATGGCGAGTAGAGTATGATCTGCAATACCGAATTCGCGACGACGAGAAGAGCGCAATATTCGCCGTCCCCACCGGCGAGTTGGTTCCATACCATGACCATGGCAATACATCGCGCGATCCCGACCATGATAACGCCGGTACGGTACGTTGGGAGATCCGGCAATGTCGCCCACGCCAACCCGAGCATCACGAGCGGACCGACAATCCAATTCAGGATGAAGCTGATGCCCATGTGTATCCAGAGTTTTTTGGACAGCAGAATGTGACCGAGCGCTTCATAGCGGACTTTGGTGAGGATGGGCCACATCATGATGATGAGTCCGATTGCGATGGCTGAGAAAGACAAAGTTTGGTTGATCACGTCTCTCTTAACTCGTAGAAGCGGATAGGCTGCTCACGGACGGAAACACTATCGAATTGAACCGTGTCGAACGCTGACTGCACCCCAGGCACGAACTCGCCAATGAGCACACCGACGACCATGGATATGAGGATGAGCGGCGTCAGCAGTCGGTCAAGGATACCTAGCCTTTGAAAGAGGACTGAACGTTGGTTAGCAATCATCTCTCGTCTTGTGTGCAAATGGTGAATCGAACCTTTGGGTGCGTTTGAGGGGACCTCTGGGTGTGTGTCAACGTTGTCGCATGGGTAGGACGCGCAATTGCAGCTGCTCTCGACTTGACCTTGGTTGTTCATGCACATGGTGGTAACTCTACTTGACAGGTGCTCCGCAGAGAGTGGGATGCGAAAACAACAATGTTATGCAGAGACATCGAGACTATATCCCGTTCAACGAGCGTTATCACTCAGCGTAAAAAATCAGGCACTGCTTACTGTTACTTACTAACTGAGTGTCCAAATATATGCGCAATGGACGTCGAGCGTGGAGCCCTGCGAAACTTCCAGAGCATGATATTCACATGTCTCTCTCATCGAACTGGCGCCCTAGCCATCCATCATAATTCAATCACATCCACTTCAAGGCTGATAAGAGTTGACCGACACTCACTCGAAGTCGTTAAGAATGGAAAGGGTGGACCAGTTGAAGGAGGGAGCAAAATGGACACACTTGAAAGAAGTATCGATTACGCAAGGTTCACTATTTATAAATAATTAACATATATATGATCGGGAGACCGGAATGCGAGTGGTTACTACATCGTGAATGTACGGAGGTCCATTCCGACCATGCATGTCCGCGCCGCGAGGAGTGTACTGCGTCGCCAGCAGCGTCTCTCAAAATCCCAATCTGTTTTCCCGCGCCTGGTCAGCACAGGTCACCCCTTCCCCTTCCCCTCTTGCAGGGACCCGACACCGCATGAGATCTTTCACCTTCCACCCAGTGCGACGCCGGATGAGATAAAGACACGATGTGAGTACCCTTTTCCTCTCCTCGCACATCCTACATGTTGTGCCGTTGGCCCATGCATCGCTCAATTCCTCCGTCTTTTTTTTTGGAATTTGCGTCATCGACCACGGGGTCGGGATAAACTCTACTACAAGATTACGAGCTCGTCAAGGTGCACCACCCCGATGCAGCTCACGACCAGCACGACGTTTCGCCCTCGGTGCGTAATGCCCGATTTCGCGCCATCACGCATGCATATGGTGCCCTCCGTTGTCGAAATCCTCTGCGTTCCAAGGGTGGTACGGGTGCGTGGGATTATTATGAATCCCGTGACGAAGCTATACGCGCAGAGCTTCGGCGTCGTTCTCGCCGACCGGGATCCACATCGTCATCGACGACTACCGCTGCTGACACTGACGATGCTCAGCTCCGGTATACCCTCATGGCATTCGTGCTCGTTGGGGTAAGCCTCCCCTACCTTGGCATATTCAAGCTGATTGATGGCGAATTCTCACTTTGAACCATCGAACCCTTCCTTCGACCCTGGATACATGCACACTCACATTTACTCCCACATTCACTCACCTGGCATCTCGTCAGATGATCGCAGCGGTGAATTCCGTCAGCTCCCACCTGGACCGCGTAGAACGGCATTCGCGATCAGCAGCTGCTAACCTCGCTCAGGCGCGCGCAGAAGCACAGGTACATGGTATGGAACGACGGACAAAGATACGAGAGCGTGTCAGGGGGTTCCATGAGACAAAGGAGACGGTGAACGGGAGTGAGTATCCCAGGATGCGGGATGTGTCGGAGATCCGATAGGGTGAGTTCTTGTGTAGAGAGTCACGCTCAGAAATCGAGCGATAACTTGACCTAAGCCAGAGTGTGCGGTACTCCATGCCATGTGTCCTTGCCGTGGCGCTGGACTAGCCACCGTGTCCCGGAAATTTTGGGTATAGTGGTGGCGCAGGTCTTGGACTTGGACTGATGATAACTTCGTCAAGTTTTGGGATAGGTGGGGCGAGCTGGAAGTGGATCGATATCCAAATACCCACTGCTGTCCTCGTCAAGCAGATAACGAAGGTTTGGTAGTCTCGGCGTGATCTTCCCTAGCATGGTGCTTGAGTAGCTATACGGATGACCCTTCTATCCATGTCAATGTTTGGAATCCCTTTTTGATCATCTGGTTTCGCCGGAACCCCCATCACCAGCAAATACGACCGTGACGTTGACATCCCTGTTCCAACCATTGGACCTCAGATAACTCTGCATTTAGAGATTGGGGCCCAAAGCGGTTATGTTGTTGTACAGTGCTATGTCATGGTCTCTGTTTCGATGCATCTGCCACCGCCATCTGACTTTGAGCGACCGTATAAATCGAGCGGCACTGGGTTGGACAAATACCAAAGTACTTGTGCCTAACCGAGCGCTGAGCGCTGATTCATGGCTTAGAAGGCATTTGAAACTGCGAGGATGTGAGCCTCAACAACACTGGCACGTACTCAGACCATCATTGTCCTGGATGCAGTTACTAACTTCTTGAATTCCATGCTCAGGTTTGTCATCTGTTATTACATCTGAACCTGGTCGACCATCATGCATTATGATCCAAGATAGCATGTCCTGGGCCGACAAGCAGCTTCCAACATAAAAGGCACCAGTGCGGGGATTACTCTAGCGTCACTGCGATTTATCGAGATAAATTGCCATCGCGCCCATGATTATGTCGTCCCCGCTCACCATGCGCCCATCATCCAAGTTGGCTTCTTTCTTTCCCTTTTGCCATTCCCAATCTTGCTTGGAGGATCGCTTGACAAGTCCGAATTCGTCTAGGCAGCGCAAAACTAGACGATATAAATTCTGGCCCAGCTGACATGGCACATCCAATTCCTTCTGTCGATCGGACTATTGGATCCTGTGCTTCTCTCCGGCGGCCCAGTTGCTGACTTTTAAAGGCTGAGCTGCGACACTCTCGTGTCACTTGTTTAACTGAAAGACCAACCCGAAGTGCTTCTTGTGGCTTTTCCTCCTTGTCGGATGCCTTTCTCAGCACCATATCATAAGACTAACATGCTGTAGTTTTTAGGTGCATCGAGTTAACGAAGTCATTCACCAAATTCCATACCCAAGCCATGTCTGCTAATGCCACAAATCCTGGAGCCATATCTCCTTCACCGGTGCAATCGACGCCAGACCCCGATGCCATCATACATTCTTCCTTAAACTCCATCATGATCGGACACACTTTCTTGACACTTCTCTTGCCCCTCTTGATTGCATTGTTCTACTTCTCCACCCCGCAGAGTCGCCGGAGTCCAATATTCATCCTCGATGTAGTAGCCATTATCCTCGCTTTCACGGCGGGTGTGATGATCGACGCACTTGCAGTGAGCTTCGCACCAAAGAAAATGTAGTTGATCGCGCCCTGTCGCTGATAGACGATTGCAGATCCATTCCATATTGGACCCTGGAGATTTATGGCCCCTGTTGGTGCGCTGCGCTTTCATCTAGTGACCCCATTGATGCACACCTTGCCTCATGAATTTCCTACCTAGGTGAACATTGCCATTGGAATCATTGGTGCTTTTCAATCCATACTTGTTGACCTCATCTTGCTTGTTCGCCTCATCTCCGTTCACCCACTCTGGCGCCTTGGTCCAATACGTTTTGCTATCTTGACGTCCCTCCCGGTCCTCCTCAAGGTTGCTCGCGTCATCAATTTCATTATCTTCACTAAGGTCCTGACGAATGCTGCACGTGGACCTCTCAGTGCTGAGAATATAGCTATCGTGTGGGCGACGACGCCTTACCTGAAAATCGAATGGTGCGCTCAGATGGTGGACAATGCGTGAGTGCTGGTTAACCGATTCTCACCAAAAGTCCAATTGGAGAACAAACGCTCTGAAACATTTTTGGGATGGGTAGATACGTATCGCTTGCATTCCTTTGGATCATTCCGGACTGTGGAAATGGCCAAAGGATCACGAGTAATATTCATTCGAACAGAGGTACACAGATTGTTTTCATCTGTCGCTTCTCGACTGATCTATCGCCTGCCAAATTTGACCGGAATTCGGTACCTTAGCGACGTTTGCTCAGCGCATGCGTACACTCTCTCGTATCGCGCTCTCGAACTTCATCATCCCGTCTGTATTCTCCATCGCACAACTCGTCGTCCTCTATCGCAACGTCAACGTGCTGATTGTGAACGAGATCGTGCTCGTAAACACCATGCTTTCCGTGTTCGGTGTCGTCTTCGCCACCGTATGGGCGGGAAACGTGGGTCGGCGCGAAGTGCGGATCGACCTATGGGAGGATGAGTCTCAAACAAACGACGACGGGGCTGCGAAGCGTCATCCCCACACGTCGGCCTTTCCCGGACTTGGGACGTGGCACGTCGCAAGTTCACCTCCGACCATTGGGTCCGGAAGTACGGGGCAAACCGTACCAGGAGTGGACGCTGGTTCTCAGTTCGCGTGACGGGATCGACTCGGGGAAAGAGAGCGATAGAGGTATGTCGTGGTTGAAGCAGGTTCGCGCTGGTCGTTCGTGTTGTTCAACGTGCGGTTTTAGATGTTTTGGTTATTAGGCGTTGCATTTCGCATCAGACGCACCCCTTGTACTGCAGACCAGCAATCAATTCTTCAAACAACTGCAACTTGTATACTACTTAACCTTTCTGTTTGTGTTCTATCGATTTCTCCAAAATGATCGCTACAGCCACACCGTCGTCACAGGTCTCCTCAGAACCTCTTTGGTACGAATGGTAAGGACTTCTTTAGTTCCGACCTTCTCCCATTTTCCACCAAGGCTATAAATTCCGGTCCCAAGAAAAAAGCAAAGGTAGTCCCTCCCTCCTTCGAGTTCTGCAATTCGGTCACCAGTACCGTCGGTCTGGTAATTGATGATACCAACCGCCCATTGGGAAAAGAGCAAGAATCGAGTGTCACATACGACTTGGATGTTCTCAAAGAACCTCTTGTTCTCCGAGCCGGGGCTGAGGGTGAGGCGCTCGTGGGTAGTTCCCTCGATCGGTTCCCGGTGGATATGCAACATCATCTCTACCAAGAGAATCTCCAATTCGAGTCCTTTTTTCGTCATAGCATAGAAAGGGTAACCAACTCGGAGGTCCCACGGTCGATGCACAAGACGACCTGGACTGGTCATGAGAGAGGCGGTGGCATTGCTCAATGCGTGATAACCGGACGGTGACTCGGGGAATGCAGTGGCGTATGGAGAATGAGGTCCTGCCCACGCGAAAATTTGCCATTCGCGACAGTCATTGACGATCACCTCCATAAGACGACGAAAAGCCCGCTTCCCCTCTTCGTATGCAATGGGCATGCTGATGTCAAAGAGACCCAAGAGACAATACGCCACGTCCTCGACTCGGGTGGTTTTCCGGGTGGATGCCCAGAGCATCTTCTCTCTCACATTGAGGAGACCAGGGCTGAAGTAGCGGAGGTTACGAAGGTCGATGCCTGTAATTTCGGAGATGATGTGCATCATTTCGGTGTTTTGCTTATCGTTTGAGAAGGTGCTAAGGGGTAACCAGTTTGCGCCGTAGAACTTGATTCTCGGTGAAGCTAGCAGCTCCTGGAGAGTCCACCCTCTCGTAAACCAGGGATCATTTCGGATACCGCTCTGTCTCGTCGCCTTGGCGAGATGGACGATACAAATTGCGGAGTTGCGATACCACTTGAACATGGAGCGTATGGCTTCGTCGAGCTCTGCACTGCTGGCTTTATCGATGCAACATGTGTCGGCCCATACAAGCTTGCAACCGAGCGCCTCTGCGATATCACAGAATTTCCTCAACTTCTCATATCCCGGAGAGTCTTCGTCCAAGCCTTTTTCCAACACCCTCTGAAAGGTCGGCTCTCCCTCCAGCAACCAGCGATGCGAAAATGTGGCATACTTTAGCTTTTGCGCCACGAGAGTTCTCGTCACTTCTTCTCTGGAACGATTGGGCGAATTTGCCATTAGCAGGGCGATCTCCTCTTCGGTGACGTGTTCCGGTTTGTATATTCGATGCAAGTCTTCACGATTGACCAAACGTATGCCGGAGACTCTGTCGATGTACAGGAGGTGGGCGGGCATATAATTGAAGACATGGTCGTAGAAGACGCCAGGAACATCCCGGGTCGGATAGCCGGGAAGCGGGTGGTGCCTTTGGCAGAGAAGGTATAACTAGGTTCTCTTCTTCAACGAGGCGATGAGCGACATACCATGCTGGATGAACGGGAAAGTGAATCATGGTTGAACTACAGTGAATGCGGGGCACCGAACACCAAGCGTACTGTCACGGACCCACGTTAACAAGTGGGTGGGGAAATGGCAAATTCAATCGATGGTGGCGTGTAAGTTCCTTCCGACAATCGTCTCCCACCCACAAGGTAGTACTAGTAGTCCTCGTTTATCAGCCATAACTAATCCAGCATGCATTTTCAGTCGATCTTTAGCCGTAGAACCCTATGACTCCTATTCCCGAAGTCCTCGACGTGTTTGAGGATTACACCAAGAAAGAAAATATCCCCCCTCGCTTCATCGATGTCCAGCATTTGTGCCTCGTAGACATTGAAGCAGTCAGAGAAGCATACCGACCAACCATCGAGTCGATCACAGAAGCAGACATCGAGCGACAAACATCGTATGCAAATCAGCGCAGGGAAGATGTGATTAGAACGATTGTGCAGGGTGTCGTGAAGTACGCCGTCCTTTCACATACGTGGCTTCGCTCGGATCACGAGTTCCTATACCAACATATGGTGTCAGACGCACCACGAACTGGTGCTGGCTGGGACAAACTAGAGCATTTTTGTGGTCTCGCAAGAGATTCGTTCCGGTGTCGGTTTGCTTGGGCCGATGTGGTTTGCATGGACCACGCGACTCGATGGGATCGGCAGTCGGCAGCCCAATCCTTGTTCTACTGGTTCCGCAATGCCTATGTCTGCATCGCATACCTTTCGAGTGCTTCTGACCCATCGGACATGGGTCATGACTGGTGGTTCTATAGGGGATTCACATTGACGGAGCTACTCGCCCCCGTGAGGATGAAGTTCTACGGAGAAGGATGGAAGGCGCTTAACAATGATTACATTGATAATGACAAGGCAGATGCTGCTTTTCTGGAGTCGCTTTCGAAGGTGTCTGGGATCCCTCCCGACGATCTGCGCACCTTCTGGCCAGGCCCAGACAGGATCAG
Source organism: Boletus sp. MG55 (assembly GCA_003313885.1). NCBI lineage: Eukaryota > Fungi > Basidiomycota > Agaricomycetes > Boletales > Boletaceae > Boletus > Boletus sp. MG55. The sequence continues at coordinate 7,280 of QGOI01018380.1, read as the reverse complement.
GCACAAACTGTCCTGGGCATCGAGGCGGGAGACAGCTGCGGTTGAGGACATGGCATACTCCCTCATGGCGATTCTCGATTCTCGTATCCCGGTCAATTATGGAGAAGGGAATAGGGCGTTCACCAGGTTGATGATCGACGTTATCCCTAAATCTGGGGAGTGCGACGTCTTCGCATGGGCAGGGCCGTGTTCATACCACCATCCTGGGATACCACCCTCTGCAGCGGGCTTTGGGCAACAACACCGCGATCAACAACTCAATGCGACTCCACATCACTATCGTCTGTGCGGGGATCGTTCCTTGTCTATCGATCTCGATCACCTCCGCATTAGAGTCATCATCCTCGAGATCACACCTCTGTCGACGAGGGTTGCAAGTTATAAACCCGTCCCGCTTCGGCATACAGCTTCTATTGGCGAGGTTACCTTGCTCCACCCACAAATTTTGGCTTCACATGCTGGAGGTAACATTCAGATGGCGGTTGGTGTGGTGGACTACAGTTGGACGGGTAACCCAGATGAAGGTATACTTCACAAAGGTTCTCAATACTTTTGCTTTCTTTTGTACAAAAGCCCGAAAACTGAAGGATGGCAGAAGCTACTTACTGAGAAAGTAGTCTTTCTCACCAATGAACAAGAATTAGTACAGAAACTAGCTACACTGCATATATATGCCTAGACAACCTTCGTCTAGACACCACTACGTCACAATAAATATCACGAAGTTCCGGTTGCCTCGAAATGATGGTTGTCCCAGTCGGTGAAAAGATAATATGGGTATGGTACAAATTTGTAGTGTGATGAGGTACACGCTAAAACGTAGGGGACGCTGCACGACTGGTCGGAAAACACTTTTGCCTTGCACACCGATTACATAAATAAATTCACATGACTGTGATGAATGCTCTGATCGTGGCGGCGACAACGAACTCATCATTCTGCCGACCAGGATGACAGCGACCTGTAACCAGCGGTAGGGCTAGGCTCAAGCATCATAACGCCCCCAAGTCGTGGAACCACACATTCCGAGGGCAAAATGGTATCAACAAGAAGCAGAGAGACGAGTTCATGGCCTTCAAATGTACACGAAGGCGGTAAGTCTCGTAGGAATTAGTATCGTTGAGATATGTCCATGCGACGTATACATACCTGGCTGCCTATTAATGGGGCATCAATGTAACTTCGTCTCTTAAAGTAAGCAGGGGATCGGTTCATGGGCAAGTCAAGTCTGACAATCAGCAAAGTATGTGACAAGCGCCAACTGGAAACTGCGTCGCGCGCACCGGCAAACCGATCATTCGTTGACAATCCCGCAAAGCGCAGACGGCGAGATCCACGAAGTGCACATCCGAGGCGTTATGGGGGCCGGTGAATGGGGCCGATTAACTTTACCCTCACCGGGCCATGCCGCCCACGTTATTCTGTAAACTGCGAGTTTCTGAGAAATGTAACCACCCTTTGCCCACGTATCAGAACGATTGAATTGAGGCTATGGTGAATTGTATGATTAGTCTTTATCTGGTGAACACACCGGCATTGCAGTGCAACATTACCTTGTTCTGACCACTGGCCACAGCACAGTCAGGCCACACCTGGACGCCAAACAGTCTTCACCCTTTACGTTACAAGTCTTTACAATGGAAAACAAAACCAAGATATGATACTTATCAGCCCAGTGGACCCTGAGCGAGACTGAAGTAGCTGCGTCGAACGTTCCAGTTGGCACAGCTTCGGGTTTGGTGGCGGAGGAGAATGACATTGGCTGTGAGGAGTTTACATAATGGTACATAGTAGGGACAAATTGATTTGTGTAATATATCAAACGAGCAAACTTGGGTCGTGGCAAAGTAGACACAGCAGTCTCCTTTTTTGTCTAAGTCAGACTGGCGGTGGGGCCCTAGTAGGCGCTCATACATACTAGTACCATACCTTGCTGCGGACACGTACACGTCACACACAACTCGTCCACCATGGCGTTCTGCCGTAGGACTGCTGCCTTGCTGTGGGCAGCGCTCGGGTTTCTGGTCTTCATCGAATTTGCTACCGCGCAAGAGCCAGAAATCAAGATGACCCAGTTCGACAACTTGCCAGGCAGGTTGTTCTTCTTTGACGACACCTCAGTGCGTTCGTTTCCACGCATATCTGGCCTAGAATAACGTTGGCTTTCACTGCAGAGTGTTGTCTACCATGACATAATTACTGGAGATCTTTATGTGTCCCAGGATGAAGGCAAGTCTTGGAGTAGGGCAGACGACATTCTGGGCGGCACGGTGTCTATGGTGATACCACATCCTTTCGACAACAGATATGTAAGTAACATCCTTCAGTAATCCCTCATGAAACCCATTACCACGTTACTCAACCCAGGCATTCGCATTGACGGATGGCACAATTCATTACCGCACCGAGGATCGTGGCAAGACTTGGCGCTCATTCGAAGTTCCTGCTCCTCTCAGCTACACATCAAAGCCACTTTCTTTCCACTCTGATAAATGGGATCACATACTGTACCAGGGAACTGTCTGTGACCGGGTGGGTTGGAACAATGTCTGCACTGACGTGGTGAGTATCTGCACGTCTGTCTCCTTGCAGCCCGCTCATCCTTCTTCAGACGTATTATACCACGGACGGATTCTCTTCGACGCCGGAGGAACTCTTAAAAGACACCTCAACCTGTCAGTTCGCGCACAGTTCCAAGGACTTCAAGCACAGTGCTCATGACAATCTGATATACTGTGTCGCGTACGATTCATCTAGTACCGGAACCTACCACTCGCTCTTATCTTCCCGACTCTACTCCTCATCCGATTTTTTCCACACTGTCGACATCGAGGACCTCGGAATCGGGAGGAATGCCAAGGGCGTCGCAGCATTTGCGATCGTGTCCAAGTTTGCGGTTGTTGCGCTCAAGGACGTGACGTCCGGGAATGACGGTGACATGCAGCTATACGTGACGGTGGATACAAAGGAGTGGGCCAAGGCACAGTTTCCACATGCATCCCAAGCACGTCTACGGCAGAATGCGTACACAATCGTAGAATCAACTATCCACTCCCTAGCCGTGGACGTGATGCTCCAAGACCAAAGCACGATTGGGACGTTGTTCGTAAGCAACTCGAACGGAACCTACTTTGTGGAGAGTCTTAAAGATACGAATCGTAACATGGCTGGATACGTGGACTACGAGAACGTACATGGGGTTGATGGCATTGGCATCGCGAATGTAGTGCTGAATGCCCAGGACGTGGAGAGGAAGAATGCGCCAAAGAAGCTGAGATCGATGATCACATTCGATGATGGTAGGTCGTGTAGCCGCCCTCGCTCGTAATATCTTCGCTTGACATTCCGGAAGGTAGCAATTGGTCCTCCATTCGTGCACCATCGCCAGACAGCGATGGCAAGCAGATCTCATGCGACCCTTCCAACCTCGACGAATGTTCACTGCACTTGCACTCCGTCACTGACCCCCACAATTTTGGACCCATCTTCTCTTCCACTGCTCCAGGCCTCGTTATGGGTGTCGGCTCCATTGGGAAGCAGCTTTTACCTTACGAGGACTGTGATACTTTCCTGAGCACAGACGCTGGGTTGACATGGCACATGGTCCTGAGACAGGCCCACATGTACGAATTTGGCGACTCAGGCGGTATCATCCTGGCTGTGAACGATGAGGAGATGACTGATACTGTGAACTATTCTATCGATTTTGGACGTACCTGGTACGTTAACGTCATGACTTCTGTACACTCAACTGATCACGGTGTATGTCAGGAAATCATTGAACCTTGGTGTCAGTGTACGCGCCAGAGCGCTCACTACCGTCAGTGATGCAACTTCCCAAAAGTTCATTTTCCTTGCCCAACTCTCGCGAAAGGATCAAAGGGAAGGCGATGGTCGCTATGCGGTGATATATCTCGATTTCGCTAGCACGCAACCCCGCAAGTGTGGCGAACAAGACTTCGAGAGATGGTTTGCGCGTACGAACCCTGATACGGAGTGTTTGATGGGCCATAAGGTGGGTTCTGCAAGCACATTTAGCCGATAATACCTACGAACGGGACCGCAGCAATGGTATAACCGCCGCAAAGCTGACGCAGACTGCTATGTGGGTGATCAATTCCACGACCCTGTCGTCCACGAAGATCGATGCCCTTGTCAAGACCATGATTATGAGTGGTAGGTGGTGTTCACTAGGGGCATCTATACTTGTCTTGATTATGATCTATCACCCTAGCGACTACAACTACGTTCGGAGTGGCGACAAATGTGTTCCTGTAGGACTTGAGCGTATCCCGAGCAATGTGTGTACAACAGGCAGTTCCGACGAAACGTACATGGGTTCGTCTGGGTATAGGTTGATAGCAGGCAATATGTGCGACTCGAGCCAGGGTGAAAAGAAAGATGACCCTGTACAGAAACCGTGTTCGCAAGGTGCGTGTGTTTCGTTGATGGGTTGAGCTGGTGGAGTTGATATGCCTGGTATATGAATGTAGCTGAACCCCCAGAGGGTGATATCACCGCGCAGATTGTAGGTCATTATGTTTTGTCCCATTGATTCCTTGCTAACCCCGAATCTAGTATCAGTTCGATGCAAGGATTCTTCAGTACCAGTTCTTCCAGGAATCGAGCGTGAGTGGATGGCAAAACTACTTGTTGTGCTGAACACTGAATTAAACCAAAAGACTCTTCTCGTCTTATTGGATGATAACACGATCTGGCAGTCGAGCAACGAGGGGCTCACTTGGGAACAAAAATACCCTGGGGAACGCTTCCTGGTGTTCTACATGCACAGTCATTCGAACGAACGAGCTTATCTCATCACCGAATCTTCCAAATTCTTCTACACAACAGACGGTGGTCGGTACTGGCATGAGCAAAATGCGCCGTCGCGTTCGAATACGTTCGGCGTACCGTCGCTTCGGTTCCAACCCCGTTCTGATTACCTTATCTGGATCGGCGACGTCGAGTGCGACGGTAGTTCACAGAATTGCCGCGCACAAGCCCAGTATTCGCGCAACCACGGACGGAATTGGCAGTTCATCGAAGACTATGTCCGTAATTGTGACTGGGCCCGCGACAAAGAACTCCTCGTCGACCAAAACCAAATTCTATGCGAATCCTACCAAATCAAGCAAGGCTCTCAGCGCTTCTTTGGCGACAACAACGCATTGCAACTCATCTCGGGTAGAGACTACTATGGCAAGAAGACAAAACTTTTCGAGCATATCGTTGGTTTTACAAAGTTTTCGGAATACCTCATTGTGGCCGAGGTAAGTTGTGTAGACGTTTGATGATTGCTTGCGTATACATATATTTACATGTGGAAAGTATCTTCCTGCGAAGAACGCCCTAGATCTTCAAGTCTCGCTCGATGGATTGACGTTTGCGACCGGAAAGTTCCCGCCTGGCATGCATCCTGACACACATGTATGTTCTGGATTTGTTCGCCCCGGTTTATTCGTTTATTAACGGTGATGCGTAGGCATATACTGTGCTAGAATCAAGCACCGATTCTATCTTCCTGCACATGACTATGTCCGAATGGCCGAACCCCTTCTGGGGTAACATCTTAAAGTCCAACTCCAATGGAACTTATTTTGGATTGTCCTTAGAGAACGTGAACAGGAACGAAATCGGATTTGCTGATTTCGAAAAGTTCGCTGGATTGGATGGCATCGCGTTGGTCAACATTGTAGCCAATCCTGCAGAGGCAACCCTTACAGGGAGAAAGGTACTCCAAACGAGGATTACGCATAACGACGGTGAGTGTTTTGGGTATCAGTGGGATATGAGTGTCCGAATGAACGGATTTGTAGGTGGTACTTGGAAGCCCCTTTCGCCACCAAAGCTAGATTCACATGGGAGACCGTATCCTTGTTCAACGACCGTGGGTTGCGTCCATTTTATTGGTTGATCCCGATATTCATTTCTACAGAGCTGTGCCCTTCATGTGCATGGGTTCACAGAGCGTAGGGATGCACGGGCAACATACAGCAGCCCGAGCGTCGTAGGTGTCGTCATGGCAGTCGGCAATGTCGGCGAGGTGCTGGATTCTTACACGGAGAGCGATACCTTCCTTTCTCGCGACGGTGGTTTCACATGGGAGGAAGTTCACAAAGATGCCTATCTCTGGGAATTTGGTGACTCCGGATCAATCATTTTGATCGTCAACGACGAGGAGCCGACGGATCACGTTTTATTCACCACGGACGAAGGTCTCTCATGGCGAGAGTATAAGTTTAGCAATGAGAAACTGAGGATCAACACAATCATTTCCGTTCCCGAAGATACGAGCAGGAAGTTTATGCTCCTTGGGCATTCGCCTGGCTCTTCGCCATCAATAATTGTACACATTGACTTCACCTCCTTGACTCGCCGACAGTGTAGGTTCACCTTTGTGGGTTATCTCTGCAGTGGATAATGGGTTTTCTCCCAGGTGTGTTGAGCCGAGATGATCCGGCGCATGATGACTTTGAATTATGGAGTCCCAGCGAGGGCAGAACAGAAGCATGCCTATTCGGTCGTCAGGTACGTTCTTACCTTTTGTATTTCGCTGCGACCATGAACACATCTACTGCAGACACTGTACCAGCGCCGTAAACGCGACGCTAATTGCGTTGTTGGCAAGGAGGCGAAAGCAGTGCATAAGGTCGCCCACAATTGTGCCTGTGGAGCAGATGACTTTGAGTGGTAAGCCGGATCATCTATGATTTACTTCAACAACCATTCCATGATGTCTTGTCACAGTGAATTTAACTACGTGAAGAATGACGAAGGGAGATGCGTGCCGGTACCAGGGACTTTTTCACTCCCTGATGACGACTCTTGCCGCGGTGACGACGAATACTGGTATGAACGGACGGCGTACCGTAAAGTCACCCACTCGAGCTGTGAAGGGGGTGACCGACTTGACCATGGAACACAGCATCTCTGTCCGGGAATCAGGGGCCATAGTGCGCTCTTCTGGACTATGGTGATCTTGTTCCCCTTTGCAATCACGGCACTCGTCGCGTGGTGGTGGTACAAGAAGAGCGGGCTTGCAAGAGGGTAGGTTTTACTCGTATATGTGCGACAAGGGGGACAGTTTGCTGACACTGGTGTGAACTCCACAGAACGATTCGACTTCCTGGTGACTATTCGAGTGGGTACAGCAGTTCAGGTTCAGGCGTTTTCGATACGCTGGCCTCTGTTCCTTGGTTCCTCATTGGACTGGCGGGTATCGCGTACGAGTATGTCGCCTCGAGGCTGGAGCTTCTCTCTATGGGATACCGATCACGCAG
>QGOI01018374.1:0-26519 GCA_003313885.1 Boletus sp. MG55 | reverse complement strand
TGCCAACACTCTCAATGGGCGTGCCTTCTTCCTTACCCCCACCACCCCCACCCCCGCCGCCGCTGCTCTCGTCCTCTTTCGGTGTCCCGGTGGTCCCACAGGCCGCGGAAGAACTCCATTCAACCAGGACCTGCCCGTTCTCATAAGACAAGAATTGCGGATCTGTCGTACCCTCTGCACACGTCAATGAAATGTTGATTGACTGGAAAACAGAACTTGACGAAGAGGGTGGGTAGGAAGCGCCGTGAAATGCTATGGCAACACCCTCGGGTGCTGGACAGCCCATTAGATTCAAGGACATTGTTAAAATTCCATCATTACACATACACGACAATACAGAAGGTTCAACGTTGAGAGATGATGATTGTGCGATGGGCACGACTGCCGTTATACGTTCAGGGCTATCCGCTTTCTGATTTATTGTGGTCAGACATGCCCTTGTACCTAAAGGACACTACACAGCGAGCTGCAGTTAGCTGAGAGACCTGTTCCACTTTAAACATACCTGGTCTTCCGAAGGCCTGTTCTCCACCTCTGTCAGGTCCGCACACAAGTCGAACCTTAGCTCATCCACATAGGTACTCGGAGGCGAGTCCCTCGTACGATTCAGAACCTTGGTGCCTCCAAGCTCTGATAAATCGTAGTTCAGCTCCCCTAGCGAGAGATGGCAATCGAACGATGAATCTTGTGCAGCGGCGTGTAAGGCGGTAGAGAGGAGGAATGCGACCGAAAGAAGGTTGAGAGCGTGTGCGGGGAGTGGTCTCTTGTGTACTGACATTCTGAAGTTGATGTGGACAGCGAAACTGCGCGCAACGGCGACGTGGTAGGGCGTATCAAAAGTAGCAGCGAAGCTGGTCTGAATCTAGTGATTATATAAGATACGCGTGAACGCGTAAGGGTGTCAGATTAGGCAAGGTCCCCGTGCTAAATATTAGCTCAACCTTGAACAACGACCATCTAGGAAATCGCATTCGGAGTCATGGCGGGTCTAGAGGACCTCCTCCCCCTTATTTACCACGAGGCTCAGCAACCTGGGTCGATGCTTTGTGCCCAACATGCACTGAACTCTCTGCTCCGTACGTGGATCGTAGCTCTCTGGATTGATTGGATGTGTTCACGTAGTTCATACTCGGCAGAGGGGAACTATGTCAGTAATGTTTCAGGGCACTCTTCGTCACATCGCTTACTTGATCAGTCCAGTTTACTGCCCCAGATCTCTCTGTGCTTGCACAACACTTAGATCATCTTGAGCAGAGCTACAACGAAGATATCAGGGGCCAGGCTAGTGCAAACATGGATGATACAGGTACTTCTCTCTATATGTACAATAGGGACAATTCTTACTGTCTTCCAGGGTTCTTCTCAGTACAAGTCTTGGAGAACGCACTCCATGTATGGGGCTTATCGTAAGAACATTTAGCTGTTGTATGTACGGATCTTCATCATATCGATAGCCTTGTTCGGTGGCGTTCAGAGGCCATGAAGCCCTATCATGATCATCCGCAGTAAGATTGTTTGACGAACATATCGGTAATCAAACTCATAGCCACCCATAGCACCCAGCTTGCCTTTGTGCTGAATCAAAATCAGCATTGGTACACCCTTCGTCGTTTCGGTAGTTCCGGAGAAAGTGGCCATTGGTTCAATTTAGACTCGTCCAAAGCATCCCCTCAGTGGATCAGCAAAACGTATCTAGACATGTTTCTCCAACAGGCAGAACGTGATGGTCAGTTGCATGGTCTTGACAAAGCTCTACTATTCTGATGAACCGTAGGCTACTCTACATTCACGGTGGTACCCATCGACCCCTTGAATGCCCACTCTCTCCCTCGTACTGATGCGGATGATGTTGCGTCGACTCTGCCTGAGCCATCTTCGGCATCTTCGTCTGGATCTCGTGTCCGTCCGGACGAGCCAGGCTTCGAGGATGAAGACATGGACCTCCAGGTAGCCCTGCAAGCCTCATTGGCCAGCGCTGAGCGAGGAGGCAGTACCAGCAGTAGTGGTGTCTTCAACAGACTGGATAACTATCCCTCGCCTGTAATCCCCTCTTCTCGCACCTTTCCGGGATTCCCTCCTGAACTCACGTCTTCTGCGCGAGAGGAGGCGAGTGGACGCCGACCGAATATCCCCCCCAACCAGGATCGTTACGGCAACGCCGACGTTGACCCCGTGAGCGCTTCCATGGAAAGGAATCGGATTATCATGGAGAGGATGCGTCAGCAGCAAGAAGCTGCCTTGCGAGAGCAGTATGAAGGAGAGATTGCACAGTTTGGTCAAGCTCAAGAACGCCAGTCGCCACGGCGACAAGCCGAGGTGGAAGACGACGATGAGCTATTTCGCAAAGCAATGGAAGAATCGCTTGCGGAACATCATGCTCGGGCAGGCGACGATGTGGAGATAACGGAGTTGGATGACGATGAAGACTATGAAGTGCCCCCGACGAGGCCAAGCACCCATACGATGAACAGAGTTTACGACGACGACGACGCAGAGTTGCAGGCAGCTCTCAAAGCGTCTCTGGAGACGATACCAGCTGGCTTCACTTTGCCGCCGAGCATTCAACTGCCACTACCACAACGATTGACAAACGAGCCCCTCGGTGCAGAGGCAAGCGCGAGTCCGATTGTAGAAGAGAGTGAAACTGAAACCGAAACTGAAACCGAGACTGAGACAGACGCGGAAGGGGTGAGCGGTGAAACCGCTCGGCCTGCTAGGGAAGAAGTCAGCATAGAGGAAATACGCAGACGTCGACTGGCAAGGTTTGGAGGTTGAGGATGTGCTATAGCGAATTTTTCAATTGAGAAAGTCTGCATTTCTTGATCGCCGACTCCAATACTGTCCTCGTATCGTACAAGACTAACGCACGGGCTACAAGGAATCGCCGGCTTTTGCCATAAGCATGTACTGTCCTTGTACTATCCTTAGCCACGACTCGAGATTCCTGGGATTAAACCATAATACTTTCAATAAACTGTTACACAATTTACCATGATAGTACATGCGCCGAAAGCCACATTCAAGATTCCAGCGGCGGCAGAGAAGTTTGATCTCTGGTGCTAGACCTCCGCTGGCGTCTCCGTGCGAAATGCAAGTAACGAGAAAACCGATTCTGTGTCGTGGATGTACCTCCTCCGCTATGAGAGTCCGCTGGAGATGCCTCGGTTTCCGACTCTCCGGATATGATCGTCTCCAGTGCACGAAAATCTGATGGGTAGTTCTCATTAGTCTCCCGTTCCCGAGTCGTTCAAATTCCACCTCACCTTGTCGACATATTGGACAGGATGCTGAAAGTTCGAGTAGCCAGGGGTCCACGCAGGACTGGTGAAATCGGTGCTTTCCTTCACACGGTAGCACCCGCAGGTCGTCTCCTTCTTCAAAGTCGACGATACAAATCGGACATATCTCCCGTCCAATGCACTCCGGCATACGTGCATCTATTTCAGGCGGAGGTGCAGCCGCGCGCGATGCTCCGTGCTCTGCGGTGCTTGTTTGAGGTGGCAAATCAGCTTGATGCGTTCCTTGAGATACCCAGCCGTCTCTCCTTGCCTCTTGACCAGTTATAGAAGCAATGCTCCCCTCCCCAGGATCATCATGGTGTTCGTCGTGTTCTGCCGTGGAGCCTAATTGTGCTAGTTGTATGGAGTTGGGCACAGGTACAGGTGCACTAGACTCGATGCCCATAGGCGTTGATTCGACATCTTTCGGGCGGGGGTTAGACTCCTCATCATCTCCAGAAGATCCAAATTTGACGATCGGGAATGTATCCAGGATCGCTCTCCCGAGACCTCTCGCCCGGCTTTGTCCACCGCCTAGTGTGGGATCTGCTGCACGAGGACCATACCTCTCCGGATACCTAATAGCCCTGATGGCCTGTGGATCCGTGAGTAACATGCATCATTATTACTTCGACGTGACGTACCCCTGATACAATCACAGCACAAAATAAAGCAGATACGCAGCCAGTGATAGCATACAAAACTATCCTATGAAGGAGTCAGAAGTATCCAGCTACTGGGCTGAGTCACTCACATGGCAATCCCCGTGTTTTGAGAATCACCATCACTCGAGCTCGTCGACGATGCTGTTCCATTGGTATCACTTTGCAATCCACCGCCAGTGCCACTTGCATTATAGGCTGGCAGAGTGGCAAAAAGGAAACCGGGAGCAGTGGGGTAGTTGACTGCGATGGTATTATTAATCAGTCTTGCAGCATCATTGAGCATCGTGGCATTGAAGTGTCCATAATAGGCTTCGCTAGAGGGTCCGAACTGGCCGAATTCGTATCCAATACGCCTAAGGAGTTCCAAAAGTTTAATGAAAGCGGAGTAGAGAGTGGTGGCAAACGAACAGAGAAGCGTTCAAGGTCTGAGTGGTAAAGACGTCCAGAACCGGACCCTGATAGCCTGGATTGATTACACAGGTTTCCGAGTAGAGAGAGTACAATATCTGGCCCAGAGGATCATGAAGTGCACAGATACCACAAAATGTGGAGGACTTACAGCTGATTTCGCCCCACGATCCTTTGCCATGGTGAAGATATCAACTTCTTGAGAGAAATTCGTCGCGTTGGCATCACAAGACACGAAAGCAATCCACGGCGTGGTCGCTACATGGATCCACACTCAACAGTGACAACATGAGCTAACGCTCGCACGCACTGGTTTCATTACCAGCGCTGCCTTCAGTAAAGTGAACGAAAACACCCTTCAAGGACGTCAGCGAGGGAAGAATGAAACGACGTTGAGCGCGTACCTGGGCAGGGCCACCATTGACAGTGGTGCTGGAACCGAGTAACTGAGGTGTAACATACTCCCAGTCAGACCTTGTGGACCGAAATCACGTCAAGGATCGGCCGGCAAGGGCACCGCTTAAAAACCCACCCATTCGTGTACCATTGTAAATGAAGTCTAGAGGTATTGACTCCATTCACACCATCTCCTTGAACTGTAACGTTGGAAGGCTGGGCAGGTATGAACCCGTGCACGTCTGGCACATGAAGGAAAGTGACGAGCACGGAGAAGGCAAGGTTGAGGAAGGGCGTTCGGAAGATCATGGGTGGTGGGAGACCGTCGACCTCGATGGCGAGGGACAAGTCGCGGTCTCCAGGTTCCTAAGCGACCTCGAGCAAGGAGCGTGCCTGCTGTATCCTGATGACGCAGACGCTCGGCCAATCCCGATCCCCAGTGATACATAGTACAGCTAGCGATTGTTGACAAGACTATTACACTACGACCCTTTTAGCCTTCGCGAACGACCTCCTTTACAGAAGCAGCAAACATTTCACATCCCTTCTCAAGGTCTGCCCGCGAGATGTTCAGCGGTGGGATGAACCTGATGACCTCATATATCGAAGTAGTCAGGATCAGCAGGCCCTTGTCCATGCACCGTCTCGCCACGCGGGCCGCGAGACCCTTGGGTGCTGACGGATTCAAAGCGGGATCTCCAGATGGGTATGATGGAGACGCAAACTCAACCGCAACCATCAACCCATTTCCACGAACATCGACGATACTTGAGCTGACTGCAGGATCATTGCGGAGATTATTTAACGACGTCAGTAGCTCCCGTGATCTGAAAGACAGATACGTGAGCGGAATGCGTATATGCAGGAAAAGACATGTACCGTGCGCTAACGTTGTCCAAAACCTTCTCTTCTTCAAAGGCCTCGGCCACGGCCACAGCAGCCGCGCAGGAGACTGGGTTACCGGCGTACGTGCCTCCCTGTAAAACCGGATGAGCCATGGACTAAATTAGCCAGAGGCAATTTTACCATTGAACCGGGCTTCAATTTGTCTGTGAGGTCCTTCCGGCTAACCACAGCGCTCAATGGAAAGCCATTTGCTAGACCCTGTACCCCAGGAGGTCAACGAGATCAGGCTTCGATTCCCCTCTGAACCTTACCTTGGCCATCGTCATGATGTCTGGGCGAACGCCACTGTATTCAACATTAAATAGTTTACCTGTCCTGCCAAAGCCACTCTGGACTTCATCGATTACAAGCAGGATACCATGCTGGTCACAAATCCTCCGAACGCCGTGCAAAAAGGCAGGCGGGGCAGGAACATAGCCTCCCTCACCCAATACTGGCTCTATCAAAACAGCGGCAGTATCTTTCGGTGCAGATTGCTGTTGCAGGACCAGTTCCAGCTGGTAGAGAGATAGTCTGACAAGTTCTTCTTCACTGATGTTCGGCGAGAATCCAAGCTGATGCCAGTAAGGAAATGGTGTGCTAAACACGCCAGGCTGAAGATGGTTCAAAATGGGAACAATGTGCACATTGACAACTCGGCAAAGCAACCCACCATCAAGGGAAAGAAGCCTTCGCTGTACACAGTCTTGGTTTTCGTAACAGCCATGGCGCCGTAAGTACGACCGTGATAACCACCTATGGTGGCGCAAAATGAGCGATACTCGAAGGCTAAACCATGCCGATTGCATACCCTGCATGCTGATAATGTTTTGCCGTCCCGTAATGGCGCGTGCCATCTTCAGCGTCGCTTCGATGGCCTCCGAGCCCGAGTTCCAAAAGTAGAATGAGTCCAATGAGGGGTCAGGCATGACTGGAAGAAGCTTCTCGATGAGGCGAAGGTACGGGAGGTGGAAAGCAATGCTACACTGATAAAGCATCAGAATGCGGAGAAAGGCGGTGAGATAAGGAAGTTACTTGGCCGTGAACGAGGCTTGTACATTGATCCGCGGCAGCTTTGCTGACCTTCGGGTGACAGTGACCTGATGTAGTAATGATAGTGTTGGCCTAGCCTCTCGGAACAAAGCAAAAAGCGCGCACATACCAAGGTTAGTTACGCCGATTCCGCTGCTAAAATCAAGGACACGCCGACCGTCCTCGAAACTGAGATATGAACCCTCTCCTTTGCTCATGACGGCCTCGGTTAATCGGCCAATGCCCGCAGTGACATGGCGTTGACCAAACCCGACTAAATTGTCTGAAGAGGTCGCCATGCCTCTCACGTCTTGTCTGAATCGCACAGACTGAGCACCGTTGAGCGCTCGAGTTCTAAAAGTAAATGATGATGAAAGTCATAAGGTATCCAGATGATATCGAACGTACACTCCATTCGGAACGGACTTGCTCGCGAGGTATGATACTGTGTTAACTTTGGGGTGCTTGGAGGAGAGCGTTCGTCTGGCGAGCATCATGTCCCAGTATTACGTGGTAGGCAGAGAAGAGAAGCGACCGGGATATTATAACAAGCTTGCGCTACATACTTATTTATACAGATTGATCATGTCGGGGTGTCACTAAGAAAAGCAAGTTCCTACGCGACATATCTCCGGTGTGACAGTACAAATATTCTCAATCCATGCCCACTAGCCCACGACCCACTCTCGAATGACGTTCATTTGCGAGCCAAAAGCACATAGTATGACGAGTGTTAGCAAGGTCAGAGTAGCTTGCCGATGGGATTCAGCCCATTGAAACCGCCCCGACTCCCATCGTATACCATATGGCCGCGCAAAAACGTCTGCTGCACAACCCCTCTGAGTACGAGTCCTTCATACGCAGAGAGCTTGTTCTTAAAGTGGAACTGCTCTTTTGACACCTGGGATTGTCGTGTCAGACGAAGGTGGACAAGCGAGCTGAAAACCAAACCTCCCTTAAACTCGGCTTCGGCGTCCCAGATCACAAAGTCTCCGTCAAGACCCACGGCCAACGAACCTTTGACTCCGTCAAGTCCTGCGTGCTCCGCTGTCCGTTTGCTCATCCAGTGAACGATCTGGCTGAGTGTGGCTCCTCTCTCGGACTTCCTACCTTCGGTCCACAGTAAACTCAAGCCAAGACCGAGGCTGTTAATCCCTCCCCACGCTCCCATGATATCCCCTTCTTCGACTTTCTTAAGCTCTATAATGCAGGGGCTGTGATCCGATACCACGCAATCGATATCCCCGTCCAACAAAGCCTTCCAGAGCTGGTCACGGTTAGATTCGTCGCGAATCGGAGGACAGCACTTGAACTCGGGGTGCCCGTTCGGAATGTCGTTCGCAGAGAGGCTTAAATAGTGAAAACAGGTTTCTACGGTCAGCTTCAAACCCTTTTCTTTAGCAGCTCGGATGGCACCAAGGGCTGAAGATGCAGAGAGGTGTACGATGTGACAACGGAGCGATGGGTATTTTTCTTGAAGCTGCGTGATCAATGTGATAGCATTTACTTCCAGATCCTTAGGTCGTGAAGCCAGAAAGGTTTCATAAAGCGTTGGATCGGTTGAGGGGTGCGGAGGAGCGGGACTAGGGGAATTCTCCAGTTCCGCATGAAACAGCAGGACAGTCGGCTCATGCTGAGTTGTTCAGTCAAATCAAGGCAGTGACGCTTGGCTGGACTCCCTGACCTCTATTTCCTCCATGTGTTCCCGCAGGTCGTGTTCGGAGACACAAGGGAATTCCTACATGCATGTCAGTGAGCGTCCTGTCTGCCAAGAAAGTACGTGTACCTCCACTCCGCTTTCTATCAGAAAACACTTGAAGCCTTTAACTCCGGAAGTGATAAGAGGCTTGAGGTCTTTCTAGTCCACACCTCAAGTCCATAAGGCGAGCAGACTCGGGGCTGGAATGGAAGATGCCTTACCCGGTTCCCTGGAATGACACCTCCCCAGAACGCAACGTCGGCCCAACACTGACCTTGCGCGGACTTTCGCTTAATCTCTAGGTTTTCCACCGTCGTTGTGGGCGGTATCGAATTCAATGGCATATCCACCACAGTCGTCACGCCCCCCGAGACTGCAGCCCTTGTACCAGTCCAGAAGCCTTCCCAGTCTGTCCGACCGGGCTCGTTCAAGTGGACGTGCGCACTGGAGGGATCGGGTTTAGTCTGTAGTCCTCGCAGTCGTGTATGAGAGTTACTCTACAAGCCCCGGAAGTACATGTTTTTCGCCGACATCGAGCACCTGGATGTCGAGGTGATGCTTCCCTGCATTCTCACCGAGGTAGTGCAAATCGATAGACACGATTTTGCCCGAGGTCCGATCGACTGTGATGGTAGCTGGCTGGGGGTCGCCAGAAGGCAAGAGCACGTTCCTGCTGGTGACTTTCAAGTATCGAGGAATGGACATTGCGAGATAAGAACTCGCGCAGCCCCTCGATATGTATCTAAGTCACGTACTAGCTACTAGTCGCCACGTGGTCACGGTCGTTCCGGGTGATGCACTCGGACGGACGCTGGCTGCTAACTCGGGATCGCCGCGCTCGTGCAGAAATGACTGACAGCGCAGAGAAATCTGCACTCGCTCTCGACGTCGCTTCTTCATTGGACTCGCTGCTCTCTCCAAAAGGCCCTACCCCGACCCTTTTGTCTCCATCAGACTCGGTTGCAGAATCGGACTACAACGATGTCACCCTCGAGGACGATTCACACTTTTCGACCGTCCCCCTCTCCGAGCGCGCCAGCGTCTCGTCGGACGTCGGCCACGCAACACCCAGACTGGACCGACGGACAACGATATTCTCGTCGGCTCCTTCGAGGGCATTAGCGTCCCTCCGACAATTCGCGCACAAGAGATCAGTGTCGAGTGTCACTTCTGACGAGATATCCGGTGGTAATATTCTCGCAAGGCTGGGGATCCAAAAACCACAGGATGAAAACGACCTCGATGTGCTTCGTGCCGCTGGTGACGGCCAACAGAAACTTCGGGAAGAGTTTCTTCGCCTCCACAACGAACGGCGCGCAGAGGCTGCCCAGGACGACGAAGCTTCCATTGATTGGGGTCAGTCTTGGCTTCAGCTACCCAGAGCTTGCGCTGATTGTGACATCACTCCACCAAGATTTCTGGGGTGTTGTGATCTCTGGTATGTAGATCGGTCTACCGTCGAGTCGAGCACTGATGTGTTCTATAGACTATCAGACATACGCCGCTGCCAACTCTGAAAAACTCGCCAAAGAAATCGAGAAAGGGGTGCCTGATACGCTGCGAGGAATGCTGTGGCAGCTAATGTACGCGTTATATTGGATCTCCTTGCCCCTCGCTAACAACAGTCATGACAGGGCAGCTTCTAAGGACACTGAACTCGAGAACACCTACCTGACGCTCCTGAGAGAGACCAGTCAGCACGAAAAGGCGATCACCAGAGACCTCGGGAGGTTAGATTTCTAAGCTACTCGGGATAGAGGTATACCTTTCTGAAGCACAGCCGGTAGAACATTCCCCCATCACGAGTTCTTCACAGATGGTCAAAGTATTGGACAGGAAAACTTATTCAATGTACTAAAGGCATATTCTCTGCAAGTTTTTGTTCCTTGACGGCGTAACATATACCTACAACATAATGTTTAGGTATGATCCCCAAGTCGGTTACTGTCAAGGGCTATCGTTTGTTGTTGCAGTATTCCTGTTAAACGTGAGTCCTTCCCACCTCTCACGCAAACAGTCCCAACGACTATTGCGATTAGATGCCAGATGAGCAAGCATTTTGCCTCTTGGTTCGCCTAATGCATACATATGATCTCCGGGGACATTTTCTACCTGAAATGCCCAAGCTGCAATCGCGGCTCGTAAGCTCCATCACTTTCCACATCGTGCTCTGCTAACCTTTCTCAGTTTCAGGTACCTTCGGGACATGCTTGAAATGCCATCGTTCTGAATTCATGCAGTTTGATAGATTGATCGAGGAACTCTTGCCTGTATTACACCTACACTTCCTGCGGCAAGGCATTAAGTCAAGCATGTTCTGTTCGCAATGGTTCCTCACGTTGTTCAGTTACAGGTGAGTCGGTATTTGAACACATTTATCGCAGCCTAGTTGAGATGGCCCCAGATTCCCATTAGACATCGTGTTCCGAATATACGATAATTGCATCGCGAGTGGCATCGAAGCGATCTTTGCATTTAGCATCGTGTTATTGCAGAAAAACGAAGATGTACTGCTCACACTCAAATTCGATGAAATCTTGACATTCCTAAAGACAAGAGTGTTTGAACAATACAAGGTGAGTAAGCTTGTCTTCGATTCCAATCAAATGTGGAGTACTTTGTCAATCTCGCCATAGATTGAATCTACAGCTGAAGGCCAAGAAAGTGATCCACAGGCCAAATATAACATCGACGAGTTCGTACAAGACGCTGTTTCCTTGAGGATCACACCGTTCATGTTGGATGCCTATGCGCACGAGTACGCTGATCTGGTGAAGGCGCGGGAGGCACATGCCATTGAAATGGATACGCTTCGGAATACTAATAGGGCGCTTGCTGCAAAAGTGTAAGTGTCGTGCCCCTGTGGCGACTGATTAATTGATTGTCCAATGTGTTTTCTAGCAAAGAGCTTGACGTAAACCTTGCTCAATTGAATGCTGAACATGTGGATGTGTTGGTGAGTTAATAACTTCCTTATTTTAGTTTTCGGATCTTACTAGGTTAACCGAGTAGAACCAACTCGTCATGGCTCGACTCCGCAACGAGGAAATGGAAGAACAACTCGTTCGCTACAAACTACTGTCAGTTCTGTCTTCTGGGGCACCGCAGGCGTAAAAGCTGATCCAATCTTGTTTGCTAGTTATGCAGAAGCAATGCACCAGAACGAGGATGCCATGTCGACGTCCAACCGGCTTTCTAAAATACAAATGGACCGCAGAGGAAGCGGACATACATGATCCCTAATCGCCAACTTTGCATCGTTATTATTACCCTCATGCCACCGGAGCCAATACCAGCCTTGAGCGCTACTATTTACATATGCTCCTTTAGTCAATCTTTGGTAGATGCCTGTACCAGCTGAATCTGGACATGGATATTCAATATCGCAAGAAAACTCTGCGGTGCACCGCACTGACCTCTTCTTTGTGAATAGTTCGTAGCTCCCCAGGTGCCGTGGCTTTGCCCATGGCAGCGCTGACCGCAACCTGGATGGTACGAGAGACACCCGACTGTTTAGAAATCCAATACTTGACTTCGTCGGGAATGACTTCTATGACAGCCACTCGAGGGTCTCCCTCGTCGCCTTTATGCACGCCGTCTCCGAGATTGCCAATGTAACCAGATACACTGGCAGCAACAATCAGTTCCGAGGAGTAACGACGTTGAGTAGCTCAGGAGGCTTACAAGCTAGACCAATGTTTATGAATGAGTTCTTTGTCTTGAGTCACTCGAGCTCTTCCAGAGTAGGATGCCCAATTGGTCGACGAAGGATCAAAGAAAGAAGCGTTGACGTGAGAGTCATTCTCGATCTCTTCAAACTTGGAAGAAACGTTGTTTGCGATGAAAATGAGATTCAACTGAGAATCGCCAGACACTAAGTGGGAGCATGTGAATTGCGGCGAGAGGGGTAAGTGTATGTCAAACGCACCGTTCGCGGGGGCCATTGCACGAGAATGGAGGTTACCGTTGGTATCACGAGTGACCAGCATCCCTGTTTTGGCTGCTTTAACCACCACCCGTAGATCTAAGGAACCAAGCGGTCAATAACGGGACCCGCACGACAGAGTGAAGCGACAACCTGCGATCCTCTGGAGGAGTGGAACATCCTTGTTCTCTGCGATGCGAGAGTATGGGTCAAGATGAGCACGTTCTTCTGAGGTGGCCACCATGATGGAAGATGGAAAGTTACAGCGCTGCTTGGATGAAGAGTCGACTCAGTTATATACTCATCACTAGTATGACGTCATCAATCTTTGCTCCAGTAACTTGCGTCATATACTTTGAGGCGCCAAGTCATAGTCCTGTTGAAAATGTCCTATCACATAATACAGGCGATCCGTGTCTAGGCGATACAAGTCAGTTCAGATGATAATACTGCAACCATCGCGCTGATCCGTAAATGTCGAAGTACATGGACAAGGTCACGAAGAGACAGTGGGGGATTGTTGTGTGTCCATGTTCAGAGCTGGGACCTCGTCCACTTCCCAGGTACCAGGTATCAACAGGAACGGTAGCAACCAGGTAGCAGTCAGAACAACGCCATAACCTACGAAATTCATTTAGCGACAACTCGGCGTGTGTCAAACGACCAGACCTTTATCAAAGCTTCTAATTGCCGACCAACCCCATGCGATAAACCCACCCATATAACCCACATAGGGGACCAGGTGGCGAAGAATAGTCACACCCGGGTGCATCTGTGGTGGGAGTAGCGAGATTGGTAGATGGTCCATGAGCCACTGAAGAGCGGTCGTGATTATTGCAGCGCGCTTTGCCGCTTCGAGTTGTTTGTTATTAAGAACATCTAGGACAGGAGGAGGGAGATATCTGGTACAGAGATCGCGTCAACTACACCGCAAACACACCATGACACTTACATTCGAAACCCCCACCACATGGTCTGGACGGAAAGTTTTGTGAGTGAAGGCAGCCAGACGCGATACTCCTTTGCGGGTTGTTGGTCCGTTGCGGGCTCAGTGGGCCCGGAGACAAACTCTGATTCACTCTCCTTCCCTGGAATGCTAGACGATTCTCCTCCACCACCCATCAGCACTTGATTGATGGACTCCATAGGCAGCGGGACGAAACGTGGCCGAGGGCTGCGTGCCATCAGGATTTGATTGATGGACTCCAGAGGCAGCGGAACGTTACGTGGCGGGGGGCTGCGTCCACCACTACCCACCAGCATTTCGTCACCGGACTCCGAGGGTAGTGGACTGAAACGCAGCTGGGGGGTGCGTATCTCCTCGCCATCTCCATTTAATGATACGATTTCCGAGCATGCAATCTCGACTTCTGATGTATCGTCAGGCTCCAATGGGCCATACATCATGACGGAGTTGTTGTCGTCAAGGCAATCCAAGACCTGGTCTTGTGAAGGCTCCGGAGCACTTGCAGTCTCGATTTTCTGGCCAAACGGTGGTCGCAAATGATCCAAGGCAGACCAAAACGTTTTCCAACCTTGTTCGAAAGGACCATTTTCAAAACTTGGCAGCGTTAAGAAAGCGAGAGGATGTGGGTCCCGCCCAGGGGAGGGTGTATCATCAGCTTTGATCTGCGGAGGAGTAGGCGGAGTACTAGGTCGATATGAACCAACATAAGACGGGGGGTCATCAGCTTCAATGTGTATTTGTGGAGGAGCAGGTGAAGTAGCCTGAGAAGATCCTAAACCAGTGCTAGACGCAAAGGAAGGAATTGTAGAGATCATGTCTTGAAGTCTCTTTGCAAATGTGCTGGGGGTTATAGGTGCGGGGGAAGACTGCCCAGGGTCATCGGACACCACTGAATCAACATTCCCGTCATTTGTCCGGGTGTCTATGGGCGTCTGAGCTGCGTGGAAGTTTTGTGATGATCTTTCGGCTGGATCAGCGTCGTGATCCGTTGCAACCCCCGGGCCGGCTTGAGCTGGGGTTTTGTCACGGTGCCTGAGCCTTGTGAAGTGCCCTGCAATTGCTGTTGCTTTCTGTCTGGACATCCACCTGGCTGGTGTAACATGCGTGGTCTGTTCTGTGCCTGCAGCCGAAGTGACCTGCTGGGTTGGCTGTGTCTTGCTCAGCGATCGAAGGAAACGCGGGACATGGTCATCGGTAGAAGGTGACTGGAATTGATTTTTTAACGTGGATTCGTTATCTCTCATTACTGGGGCCTGCAGGTGGGAAGAGATGATAGTATCTGGTCTCGCAGGCCGTTGGTCAGTCCACCGCATGTCAGTCCACGAGTTGTGGCTGTGTAACACACTATGATCACATTTGCTGTCACTCAAATCCATTGACTGGGGCATACGATCGATTTTCCAAGCAAATGAGAAGCTATGATAATACATAAACAGCAAATATTATCAAGTAGATCCAATGCAACGCGCAGTCGCAGCAATGCGAAAGTTCATTGGAACAACCGTGTGCCTGTTTGTAAATCAGCGACATGACCAGCTTGTGCGTCAAGCTCCTCACTCGTAATACTTCTGCACTCCATCGCCTTCCATGATCAAGACATCTCCCTGGAAGCACAGCGGGCAACTAAGTGATAGATACCACGCATGACTTGTTATCGACACTCACGTGGCGGAGAGCCAGGGTTAACGCATAGCTGTTCTTGCTCTTCGAACTCGGTGTTTCCACGTTCACATGCGGGCGGAAGTGCATCAATGCTGCGGACCCCAGGGAAAGAGACGCAACAATCGGTCCTAACCCCTTTTCGCTGTCACTATGGAACTAGGCACAGCTCAGCGAGGTTTACAGTCACATCGGCAAAGTAATACTCACCGACATTTTCTGTCGTTCCATGTACGCCGCGCTGAGAACCTCGTTGAACGGGATACCAGTGCGTAGCGCAAGGCTAGATCGCTCCTTGATCAACGCCAAGGCTCGTTGGACGCAGTCAGGCGCCTCGTGGAAAGGGACCGTATTTCCCGTCCCCCCAACGTACTAAAGCGGGATTAGCGGCCTAGGCTGGTTTGGTTCAACAGGGCATACCTGGTACGGCTCACCAGCTGACATGAGGATCTTATTACAAACAGATCACGGCTGTATAGTGAGAGGTACTCACAGTTCTGAGAGAAGTAGTTGGTGAGCAACAAACCACGCGCTGGTCAAAAGGACGTTAATTCGCATCAAGGTAACTGGTGAATTGGAATACCTCTATGCTTTGGCAAACATTAGATAATGGTATAACAGAGGTTCAGTACACTTACGTTTCGCAGTGGGTATCGACGAAGCTTAAGTTCACCAGTAGAAGCTTGTCGCTGATACAGTTCGAAGATGTTGTCGGCATCTAGGTTCGCCATTGGTGTGCCAGGAATGAGATGAATCTTACCTCTAAGAAAATGGATCTGTCACCACTCACGGAAGACAGAAAGAGCAATACTTACCTGCCGTGAGGCAGGGTATAAGTGAGGCGCATAATGAATCCTTTGTGCGCCCCAAGGCTAATTGGTTCGGGACGGCTAGAGAGGATGCCTGTGAAAAGGGAAATAAGCGAGAAATGGCAGCCGAGGTGTACTAGGTTACCTGAATTTTTCCCAAGCTGCGCGTGCAAAAATCCTCTGGAGGGACGCTGGCTCCAGAATTCCTTTGGAAAGCGTAGCCTGCCGTTGACTACATGCTTAAACTGATCCCGCCAACTTGTGTCAGAGGTTCACTGAAAAGGCGTGACTACCTACTTGGCAATTAGAACATTCCCAGTGCTCCCATTTAAATCTATCCGTTCCGTCAAACCTGCCAATAAACGTTGCTATCAAACTCACCTGCATGAGAGGCGACCACATTCCGTGCAATAAAAACCTTTGGTAAAAGCGTATGTGGTCGTAATTCCGCTTGTGGTTTCGGGAACTCTGGCCGGTGTGATATTCGGCAACCTATCGAAGGTCTGGGGCAACAATTTTAAGAACTCCTCACGGTAATCCAGTTGTTCCGGTTCTTCGCCATCGATACTCCAGAACACACTGCAGCGAGGATTCAAGCACATCCACCCTTGTTTGTAAACAAACGGACTCTGCTCCTGACAAGTTTCGCATCGGAAACATGGATCTCCACCAGTATTTGCGGGATGCGACGAGCCTTTTGCGAGACACGTCTTTGAATTTGAGACGGGGTTCGGCAGCTCGGATGATATATCCGTCTCCAGTTGCCGCACCCACCAGGGATCACCTTGACCCTCGCACCATTGGAACGCGAATTTCCACCGGACAATCCGTCCTGACCCATCACGGGCGGATTGGAACTCCGCTAGACGTCGGTTACAGTTAGATTAGATCAATCGACAGCTCGTTAAAAACTGACCCCATGCATGAGATATCCAATAGAAACCAAGCACGACGTACGTATAATTGGCCGAGGCGAGATCGTAAGGAAAGAGTGCATATTTATCATCCACAAGAAGCGCGATAGGCAGTCGGTCTTTCCATGTCTTCAGTAAAGCGCGGACTGACTTATCCGAAGCTTCCTGATCCTTGTCTTTCTGGTAACGCCTGTGTCCTCCACGACAGTCGAGGATAGACTCGGATTTACCACCCCTGTCCTCAGAACTCAGTTATGCCCAAGCGCAGTGCACATAGCCCAAACGAACCCATGCGAGATAATTAATTTTCCACCGTGGTGGAATATGTCCCGACTGAAATAGCTCAGGAATCTAAAAACAGTAATGACAAGAATTACGCACTTCGCAGCATATGCCCCAAGAAGGTAACCTTTAACGATGTCGTCCTTCGAGTACACGCCGCTATGATAGGAACGGAAATACTCGGATGACTCGCAGACCTCTTGGCGAGACTTGTTCATGATCAGTCACTATATATTGACTCGCAATGAAGCGGCTCACCTGAGCCCATATACGCGGAGGAGCTGGGAGCTGAGGCTTAGGTACGACAATTAAGGGTGCAGAGCTTGCTGTAGTGACCTGGTCGTCGTTTGCTTCACCTTGATCGTGCCCGCCGAGGTCGTCGTGTTCCGCGTCGTGTTCCTTGTCTTGAGTCCAGTCTGGTATGTCCGGCCCGAGCCCTTCCCACCGTACGGCCAATGCATTGCTCGCTGCATCTCGCATGAGTTGGTCTGCATCCTCGAAGGATGGGGCTCCGCACGGAACTCCACTGACGGCTGTGTCTTCGTCCACAACGGGTGCTAAACGCCCGTCACATATTTTTTTGGGAAGGGGGCGTAACGATCTATTGTCCGGGCCAAGAAATTCGTGAGAGTCAGCCAACGCATTTCCATCAGACGCCACATATCCAGTCTCGAATTCAACCCGAGTACGCTTCCTTCGTGCCTTTGATGCCACACTGATATTTTCCTGGATCAATGGAGGAGCGGTAACGGCGGATCCTTGGATGGTCAGTTCTTGAGGGAATTTCGCCCGTGAGTCCCGCATGGACTCAGATATCTCTCCTGGTTCGCTATCCGGAGTCGACATCGATGATAGACGCAACCGCTTATTTGTGCGGGTCTCAAGGTTTCTAGCCGATCTTTTCTTCCGCAGTCTTCTGGAGTCGGTACTTGCTTTGGTTAGTTGAGTGGTGACGTTTGAAACCCTTTCTCGGTCGTGCTTGCGGCCACTGGGCGGGAATATGGCGCTTTGCCTGCCCTTAATATTGAGAGGGGCAACAATGCCCTCGGACCGGAGTCCTGTCAGCAGTGATTGACGCTGACGGATGCCGGTATCCTCAAGGTGTTGGGGTTTGTGGGCCGAGTTTATCTTATCCACCTCATTGTTGACCCCAAACAAATCATGTGGTTGGGGATAAGGATTAGGCGCAATCCGGCGCTTTGACCGATGAGATATAGAGTTCGTGGCAGCGAGTAGACGAGCCTCGGACGACTGCTTGTCGTCCCCGGATGCATCAGAAGCTGTGATGGCCGGGGGTTTCTGAGAGCGTGCCTTGCGTTTCTTCCCCTTTTTGGACGCTGAACGTTTATTTGGTTTCGCGGCCTCTGCACCAGTAGCGGGGGGCGCATCGAAGGTGGGTTCTTGTTGCGTCGCCGAGCTGCTCTCATGCCCTAGGCTCGAGTGTATTGCAGTACCACCTATCCATGTGAGATCAGAACACGCAATTGCTATCACCGGAAAGCGAACTATACCTGCATCAGAATGTTTGACAGCCGTCTCAGCTTGGGGACCATTGCTCTTTGGGCTGGATGCTTTATGATGCTGACGGCGCGAGCGTTGGTTGCCTCTACGCCCCCTGCCTGTCCCTCGGGTACATTTCTGGGTATTTGCACCATGATCTCTGAGGTTAATAGCGCCGATACCCCTTCTGGAGACATGTGTCTGAAGGTATTCGTAGGCCTTGTCGGGTTTCCCTTCGGACAACTGAACCTGGTACTCGAAGAAGACCTTGTAGAGCTCTTCTCCATCGTCCATGACCTCGAAAGAGTGTTCGTCCGAGAGATGATCTTTGAACACCAAGTATGCCCACTTCTTGATTGCCGCAGCCGTCTAAGGAAGGGTCGTCGAGACTTTCAACCTTAGGGACACGTTGCGAGTACGTACGTGACGATCCTGCTGCATTTCCTTGATAAAGCTCAAGATTACTTCCTTGCTCTTCAAGCGCGACTCGCTGCCAGACTTATATATAGTGATATAAGTGCAAAGGAGTGCATGTTCCCGGAGGGACGGATCGTCGACACGTTCTGGAAGATTCATGGGGACCAGACTCGGCCGTTACGGTCCCAGCGCACGAAAGTATGCGTTTTGTTGCCAGTGCGTTCAACGGAGAAAGTGGGGAATGTTAGCCTTTATACTAACTTTGTTCGACGCAAACTCCCCAACGGAGTCCGCGAAAATTGGCTGTCCGCGTCATTTCCGACTCAAGCGTGACGGAGGATATGAAAGCAGCAGAGTGTGTTGGCTACGTGTAAAACGATCTCTAAGTTGCGACGAATGAGATTACATTTATTTTGAGCTCAAAGCGTGCTGGAGAGCCTCATAAACGTCTGCCTCTATCCGAGCCTCCAACTTGTCCTCCTCTGACCCATTACCAGCAGTAACCCTCAGTGCTTCCTGTAGGTTGGCACGAACAGCCTTGAACAAAGCCGTCAGTCAATAAGTAGGACATTGACAAAAAGAGTACCAGACCTCGGGTGAGAAAGACTCGAGCGGAGCACCCTCGACCACGTTGATGGTCAGCTTGTTACCAGGGTGAACGTTTGCAAAACCACCGGACACTGCGGAATTCAGGAACAACATCGTGGAGATGGTCATACTACCCACCAAACCATTTTTTCGACGTGTTCCCGGACTCGATTACCTCCACGACACCAGGACGGAGAGGTTCGATAGAAGGAACGTGGTTCGCAAGAATACCCATGTCTCCGGATGCAGCTGAAATGTTTACTTGGACGACATCTGCGGAAGTGAAGATGGCCTGGCAAGAACTGTAAGCAACGCAGGTGCGAACAGGTGGTGACGGACCTGGTGGGGAAGGACAAGTGAAAGG
Source organism: Boletus sp. MG55 (assembly GCA_003313885.1). Lineage (NCBI taxonomy): Eukaryota > Fungi > Basidiomycota > Agaricomycetes > Boletales > Boletaceae > Boletus > Boletus sp. MG55. The sequence goes on along the minus strand of QGOI01018374.1, from coordinate 6,731 downwards.
TTGATTTTTTCGGCAGCCTCAGCGTAGCCACGTCTGTGCAAACTGAGTGCCGATGGCGCGCGTTTGGCGGCGGACGAAAGCAAACGCAACGCAGACATCTTTCGCGGAATGCGAGTGAATGTACCTTTCGAGTGTCGGTCAAGCACTTGCACTTCGGACAAAGCCGGGATATCCAAATCACGTGATCACCTCCAATTCTGATCATCTCAATATTGCGGGTATTTTACATGTCTATATCCCTAGAAAACAACCCACACGCATTAAGCTCTTATGGCTCAAATTTCGATTCATGCAATCCGTTGACTTTCGATCGCGTGTAGTCTTGAGGCAGAAGCTGTGGAACACGCAAGACTCCCCTCTCACTGGAGACGTGTTAGGAATCCTGATCCCCTACTGTTGTGTGAGAATACGTACATCTCGTCCACTGCAACCATGAGGTCGTAATTAATCTCCTGACTAACCACGGAGTCGAATTTGTATAATGGATGTGATCGAACAAACTCTCGCATCCACCTTGCCGTCGTTAGCAGCGAGCCTGGTGCACATCAGGATCACAGGAACTGAAAAAGGCAAAACATAAAAGCACCGACCATTTGCACGACGGCGGACCAGGTCAACGTATTTATTGATCTGCTGTCTCTCGCATAGATCCATATCTAGCGTTTCAAGGTATGCCTCGACAAGTCCGAGTAGCCCAGGAAACGCAGCACCCTGTGATAAAGGGGAAATTGTGGCACAGTGCAAATGCGTTTGACACCAACCTTCCCGTTGAAGATCTCCTCCATCGACATCTCCTCGTATTCGTCCTCGACGGGGGTATCTATGAGCATAGGCGGAGGAGGAACGCGGGGGAAACAATTCCGCAACTTTCGTTCTTTAGGGGGCATACCATCTTGCGATTCGACAGGGGAGCAAGATCCAGACGACGACGGGGTGCTCATGGCGGGGGACATGTAACCTGGTGGCAACACACTCTTGCGGAAGAAGAACTTGCCCGTACGAACGGCGTCTCGCTTTTGCGCCCTAACCATATTCTCATCGACCTTGAGGACATTAAGAGTAACAAAATGACCCGAAATGGTGAAAACAAACCTTAGATATGGGAATATAAAAATTCAGGTTGAAAGCAAGGATGGCTCTGGACAGCAGTACGACAAAAACGGCAAATGCGGCGTTCTCAAAATCAGTTGGCTGTACTTCCATGCTGCGGAACTCAACTCGCCAACCAATGGGCGATTTAGGTGGCGGTGGTTTGAAACGGAGTGTTTGCCAATTAGTAGATTGGAGATTCTTGCCAATGGTATTGACATTGAGTGTCACTGAGGATGGGCAGTGCTCACCTCAAAGTGATCGTTACTAGTCTCGTCATCCTGGTTGATGGTTTCCGAAAAAATTACCAGGGGATCGCGGATAAATATATGGGCCATGTGTTTGGAAAGCAATTCATCGATGCCTTTCAGACAAATGTGACCATGGGACTTCAAAAAAAAATTACATGATTTCATACGTACCATAGTCGACGAGGCGAGTGTATATTTCTTGGTTGTAGGGGACATCAGTGTCGTTGTATACCGGCTTATTGTTCCAATCCGTTGATAAATACAAGTCAACGCTATCATAGCGCGACTTTGGAATCACATATTTATTGTCCTCTAATGACTGGAAGACGGTAAAATCAGTCGCAAAATCGACGTGGTAAGAATCTGATCGATTCACCGCAAGTCCCCGTTCCTCCGCGGTGCGGTCATCCACACTGCCGGCGATGACATTCCAGCGACAATCAACGTCGGAGAGATAACCACGCCAGATAGGACTGGCAGCAGTCAAAGCAAGCTGGATAGATGCATAAGCGAGGATGTTCATTGGCGCCTGAAATAGGAATACCATAATTGGGCCCACTGGGATCAAGGCATCATACATGCGCCTCGCTTCCTCAACATTGCAGCTCTGGAATGTGAGTTGCAAACAGCAGCAACCCATGCCAAAGCCCATCGCGTCCATGTAAATATGATCTATTAAAGCTGCACCGTTCTTCGCCTCTGCACGGCGAGGCAGGCATCATAAGACACTTTGAGCCCTTTCCGCGTAAAGAAAGCCTCACCAGGATCTTCTGCGTACAGATAACGCTGCCATGGTATAGTAGGGTCGACAAATGGCCTTGGCGTCTTCTCATCAATGAAAATAGGAAGGTTGATGGCGACTTTGGAACCTCTCCTGCTTCTAATGTTGGCAGTAAGGGTCCTGTGACATCGTTAGAAAGTAACCAAGGAGGAAGACCAAAGGTGCTACTAACGGGAAACGTGCGTGTGGATTGGTAATTTCCTCTGGCAAGAATAGGCTGTGACTGGACTTCGCGCCGTCAGGGCCGAAGTAGGGATCAGTAAAGACACCGGGAGCACCCATGCGAGGGAAAGATGTGACTGTGATGGGCACTTCGTTGGCATTGAGATGCCTCCTGGCGAGCAGGCGTCTTATATTCAAATAAGGAAAAGTGACAAAAGGAGAGCGTAGAGTGCTCGCCTATAATGCATATTGGACTCGACAGAAAGTAGATCTTGGATGGAACCTGTGTATGGAGATCCGGGGGTCGACTCTAACATGTATCTCCCATATTCGGGGTGAAAGGTGGGGATCGTCATTCTGAAGAGATTATCTACCAGTCGGATGCAGCAGACAACTGATGCTTACGAATCTGGGGTATCACCCTCGAGATCAGTTACAATTTTGCTGAGCTTGGCGAGGATCTCAGTCTGGCGGAGAGAGAGTTTTGCATTTTTGGTCTCGTCATCAAATGCGATGACCATGTACTCAATCTGAAGGAGGTGAGTGAGGGTGGATACCAGCGCTTGGGGTCAATTGGGGGATACCTCGTCACCCCAGAGTAGCTCGTCTCCGTGTCTGTCCTTGACTCTGTCCCAGGTATGAAGGAACTGGGTGATACCGTGCTCCCTGACATGGTCAGCATACTTCCTTGCCTCGTCCCATGTAAGTGGTGTTCCGAGATATAAGAGGCCCATGGCGTGAAGTGAGCAGCGGATTGCGCAACCCGGGTGATAAGGGAGTTCACACACAAGATCAGGGAAATATAAGATGGCACTGCTAGGGGTGACCAGTGATATATTAGATTTCGCAGCCTAACCCGAGTGATGCGACATCCTTACTCATACTGCCCGATAGTGATTTGTAAGACCAGTCAAGATTCGGCATAGCCTCACCGGGCTTTGACAGTCACTGGACACATTCAAAATTTGGTACGGAGGGCCGTTTTCTGGCACTGCATGCTATCGGGCAGCGGATTTGATGCCACGCTCTGCGCCATCTGACCCGAAGGTTGTTTATGACCCTCCCTATCTATAGGCTGCCATTTCCTGTTAAGTAGGGATAACTTGGCATTCCATGGGACCCAACCACGTTTCGCGTTGCAGGGCCTCATGGATGTGTATTACATGGGACTACGCTTTGCAATGTCCATGTGATCCAACAACAAGGTGACGTTAACCATTTCCCCCATTGGTAGTCCACTTGAGTATTATCTTCAGCGCAAGCAGAACGTGCCTGAGCGCACGTGTCCATGCCTCCTCTTGACTGAACTGTAACTTGACAGACGCCTCCCCTATCTTGTCCTTGACGACTCTAGTTAAGCATTAGTCCCGCCCGTTGCTCTTGTCGATATTCCACTCACTGATGAGGGAAATCGACACCAGCGTCCTGGGACTTGACATAGTCCATCAATTGTTTCAGGCATTCCAGGAAAGCAACCATCGCGAAATCAAACCGGCGATTGTGCAATAGTCGACCAAAGTGAAGATCTCCAGAACCATTTAATTCGTATGTCGCCTTATCACCAGTCGTTCGTTCTATTCGCGAGAAGGAACCCATTGGGATTAAACGGTAGCTGCGAACGCATGTCAGTATTATTGCCAATAAATCGCATGTAGCATACTTGTCGAATGTAAAGTCTAGTTTTCGCGCGATGGTATATAGCAGCAATAGTGTCTGTCCCCATGCCGCATTGATCTCGGGCCATTCCACCTGTACCATATCGAATAAATTCAGAACAAGTAGCAGAACCACCCACTGGAACACCAGGGACACGTCCCAGTCGTAGACCATTTATGGTCCCAAAGACACCGTCGTGACCAATACAGAAGGCATCGTTGTAGACATTAGTACGTTCTAGTTTCTCGTATGCGGCATAGTCCGCGGCGTATGCAGCCCGCAAGGACGAAAGGAGAGCAGCTTGGCCGGCAGAGACTAACTGATGCTCATTATGCCCACGCCAGAACCTGGCAAGTCATTATCCACGAGGAAAAAATCGTCATAGCGTATCGGGAAGACTTACTCGCCTTCCTCCTCCTCTAGGACACTTTCCTCCAACTCCAATGTGCGCAGCTCCTCATCGAGTTGCTCTCGCTCGCGCTCAGCTAGCCTCAGTTGTTCGATTGCGGCGCGCTCTTCTGTTTTCAATTTCTCGATCCTCCTTTCTGCTTCATCTCTACTCATATCTTGGCTCTCACGTTCCCTCTCCTTTTTCAGTTCTTTTTCAAAGGCAATATAACCGTCACGCTCCTTCTTAGTTTCATCTAGCTGCCTTTGTAAGGAGGAAAGAAGAATCTGCGTGCACTCCGCACAAAGCGGATGATCGATGTCAGTGCGAGTTGTCAGCAGATTAAAGAGGCGCATGGTGGAACGCAAATGATGTGATATAGGTGTCGGGTTTGGTTGATCGGGTTCGGTCTGCGAGGGTACTGAAGGTGGTGGTGGTGGTGGTGGCGGTGGTGGACCCTTTGATAGAACATTGTTGGAAGGCGAGACGGTCGGTTTGGGAGCAGCGTTAGGGGGTAAGGGGGATGGTATGCTGCGTATGACGCTGTCTTGCAGGAGCACAAAGGACTCATTTGGAGCCGGGTAGTTGCGTTGGGGTTGCTTCCCTTGCGCACGCGAAGAAAGGGGTGAGGTAACTTTCGCACTGTCTTGCTGCTTTGCATGCTGCCATGCGGCTTTCGACGCGGGAGGAGAAGGGAGGTGTGCCAACTGTTCGGCCTCTGTCATATACCTGACACGTGTAGAGGGTGCCGGTGGGAGGGATGCTGCAAGCATGTCATAGTGAGATGGCGAAATGTCTACGAGAGAGGCGTCAAGCTGATCATTTCCAGGATACCCTGAGTGGATGTCTGCGCCCGGATACAGCTGAGGTGCATACCTGCAGGGGCTCCTTGCACTGCTGACAGACGTAGCTCATCCCGACTCGACTTTTTCCGCAACGTATCGCGGTGAAGAGCGGCGAGTGGGGCGCACGTGGCTCTTCCTTCCAAGTATGGTTGACACCCCCTGTTTGTCCGATTGGTCCTCGGGGCTGTAGACAGTCCACATTCTCCAGGTGCATCGTCGAGGTCAGTCTCGTATATCACACTGATCATGACAAACTTATACCGTCGGGCTCATGACACTCAACAATTAGGTCACATTGTTGCGTTCGTCTTTCATTGATGATCATCACAACTCATGCAAAAAACGCGCACTTCGATGAAGCGTTTTACGGAAAACACGCGTAATTTTTGTCATAGATGACTACGCAGTCGAGTTACACCAACGAGCCCTCCCTTCGATCCGTACCCTCCCCCTCTACGTTCACGGACTTTTCTTTCGTCAGAAACGTCCCGCATTTCCTTCAAGGGTCTTCCGCACTTCTGCACGGAGATTCCCTTTTGGTTCCGCTGCAGATTCACTCTCACATCGCATGACAGCCCTTGTCTTCCGCCACCCCATCGCTGCGCTTGTGGCACTCCTTGCATTTCCGTCAGCTGGAATCCAACAACCAATGTGGCATCGACGATCCATCCAGGTCCATTCTTTTTTTCGAGTCATTCTCCCTATGCGAGTCCATGGCTATGTACACCTACATATAAGAGGCTTCGAGTTCCAGTCGTTTAACTCATACTCAGATCATCCGCGCGCCCCTAGCCATATCAACAGGCGAACACCTTATAATCCTTCGCCCTTCATCGCCAATCCATGCATAGATGGCATCTCGACTCTTCGCCCTTCTCATTGGAATCGATGACTACAAATCCGGGCGCATTTGGAACCTCGAGGCCTGTGCTGACGACGCGCGGCGCATGAAGCAGTGGCTGATGCAGGACCTCCAAGTTCCCAGCACCAACATTGCCCTCCTTGTCAATAAAGAAGCCACCAAACTTCGCATTGAAGACGTTTTCATGAGTCACCTAGTCAACAATCCTGCGGTATCCCAAGGGGATGCCCTTCTCATCTATTTTGCTGGTCATGGAAGCAGCATTTCTGCGCCTCGAGATTGGTGCGAGGGTAAACCACGCCACGTCCAGGTTCTTTGCCCCTATGACCATGACACCAAGGGGCCTGAAGGCCGGGTTGCGGGCATCTCCGATCGTTCTCTGTGCTCTATGCTTGGCGAGCTCAGTGCTGTAAAGGGAGACAACATCACTCTTATCCTCGATTGTTCGTTTTCGTCCCCGCAGCTGGCTGGGAACTCACACGATCGACGTGGCGTTCGGTGTACTCCTACCGAGAAGGCCCGGAAGGAGGATCTGTTCGGCGGTTTGTGGAGGGGTGCAATTGGGAAGAGGTTCAACGGAGAACATGGATTCTACCAGGACGATTGTCCCACGCATACACTCCTAGCGGCGTGTAAACCTGGCGAAATGGCGACGGAGTGGAAAGAAGGGGGCAGGTTTACGCAAGCATTTCTGGCG
>QGOI01018352.1:0-43968 GCA_003313885.1 Boletus sp. MG55 | reverse complement strand
GAGAAGGATAGAGCATGGTTTGTGAAACCCACCTTTCAGATCTTCACCGCGAGTCTGGACGACGGCCTCGAACTACAAAAACAAAGCAAGATTCGCCGCATTTCACGCTCGGAAAGTATAATCACTGCGGCCGAGTTCAACACGATTGGCAGGGATGAACGATCATGTGGCGAATGAATACGCATCACGGTGTGCACGTTGCAATCAATGCACGTTGAATGTTTGGGACCGAGCGAAATTCCTCCTGCGCTGGGGAAAGGGTATCGGAGGCACGGAGGCACCGGTTTGGTGTACAGATTGTGACATGAACTTTGGACTCCGAGAACCGCGAACTCGTCTCGCTGATCGACCCGAGCTCCGCAGTCGAGGATGTTGGAATTCACGTTCCCTTTGAGCTTGGATGATGATCGCGTCCTCGACGGAGCCTCGACATTGTCCTGAATTGGGAAGGCACTGCCAGTGCAAGGGAGATATTTCCTCAACCGTCACGGTAGCAAGCCTGGCCTCAACAATTAGGTGCGGTCCGAGTGACAACGAATCGCTGATCAAAGAGTCCTTCTTTTGTTTTCAAGCTCGATCAAAGGTCTATGAAACCTAGTTTGATTCTACTGCCTCAGATGGGCGACCCCGCTTTAGTCACTGCACTGCCATTCGATTGTTTCATGTGAGGCTACTATGCATATAAAGCCATGCGACGGCAGCGTGCGTTCATGTGCCTTGGTACCGTACACGCCTCCTCAAGACCTGATGAGCGTCAAAGCATGATAACAAACAACGACAAAAAACAGGATTCACATTCACGAGGCAGAGTCACAACAAGAATAGCGAAAGTCCATAGAATGTAAGAACAAAAGGCGATAGGTGATGATATCACGAGCATACTGGTGAACTAGGATACATCTGGGCGCGAGAGACTAGCATCTTACTCGTCAGCAAATGCGCCAGTGCTGTGGGGTTGGTCATCCGAGCGGGAAAGACTAGCATCTTGTTCGTCGGCAAAGGCGCCAGTGTCGTGGGGTTGGGGTTCATCCGTGACATATCTATTGGGTGGCGTTAGACATGAAGTCAGAAGCTTAGTAAAAATGAACAACCCCAAGTTCGATGCATCATTAGTTTCACTCCCGATGGCATAACCGGCCATATAAGCATGGGAAGATCTGAGAACACCCATGAAGAAAGGTTCTTAAAGAGAGTGAATTGACTGACGTTGTCTGTCCATAGTAGTTCTGAGAATAGTATTCCGGATCGGTGCAGCCTTGAGCAACAACATCTGAGCTGGATTTGTTGTAAGGAGGGAGAAAAATCACAAAAGAGGGCGTCTCACAAGCTCTGGTGGTACCCTTCCATGCTTGATGCGCGAGCTAAAAAGCTCGGCGTCTGCAACCTGGGAAATTTTTTAACCTCTAACCAGCAAATTTTGTGAATAGATACACATACAGGGTCTGTCCCGGCACTAGGTTGGTGGTACTAGAACCTTGTCCCCCCTCCGAGCGGTTCGCGAGGGGGGACCAGCTTTCCATCGGGACTCGAACTGGCTCAGATTGCGGTAACATATATTGAACGGTGGCCTCAGAGCCCGTCGTTGGTTCTTCGGCGGCGCCACCGGCGGAGTGCGGTGTGACATGGTGTCGAATCGGCGCAGGGCCCTGGGCACCGAGCGTAGAACTCGGACTCTGGGAGCGAGCCAACCGGGGCAAATTACAGTCCAATCCCTGAGAAACACAACGACGGCACGGCCGATCATTTGTGCCATACTCAATAGGTTCGCACTAGTGACCCTTGAGCACGGCTAGCAGCTATACAGGAAGAGGCGTGCTCACACGCTGCTTCGCGATCCTGCAGAAGTTGCATGCTTTCTCAGTACGTGGCCTTCGCTGCGCTGGCCGTTGAGTACGACTAGAAGAACGTCTAGGAGGCATGGTGAAGAAGGGATGGTGGGGATTGCAGCGTAGATGTGCTCTTTTAAATCTCGGTCACAGTCCAGGAGCCACTTTGCTTGCCCTGCGCATCTGTGCTTGGAAGGTGGCATGCAACGATTAATCCTTTCGCGCCCCGTCACAAAGGATGGAGAATATTCTCGATTACAACACGAGAAATTCGCCGATTAATCTGGTACATTCCGTCGGGGCGGCCTGAATGAGGATCAAGACCTGGTTCAGACTTATCCTGTGCGACTTCACTGAATGAAGTAAGTGTGAATTAATTAAAAGGCGAGAAGAACTGAGCGGAAACCTCACGATAGTGAGAAGGCGTGAATGATGGCAGCGGATGGCAGCTGGCGGATCAGGGGAGGGTGACAAGGTAGGGAGAATTTCCTTTTTCATGATCAGCGCTGGTTAATGCGAGGCTCCGGGGAACATTCTCACAACTCTCGTCAACCTACGTAGCTGAGTCAAATTTAGACGTGACACATCAAACCTGAGAAACGAGCAGACATCTTGTTACAGGCGGTCCACGTGAAAGACAAACGTGCATCTCAGTAAAGAGTGCAACGGGGTAAAGCGGTTCAGAGTAAAACGCACGTAAAATACAGTACATATCACAGAGCCAAATAATCTTTCACTTCTTCTTCAGTCAGTTTACGGAAAGTAGGTCGCGGACGCCCGGTTTCCCCTCCGTCTTTCCCTGCATCGAGTTCTTCGACCGTCGGCACTGTAACCACTCCAATCTCGATGGTCTTCTCTGTCATCTGCCCCTCAAACCCCTCCTTAAGGGTTAACAGGGCTGTGTGAATTGCGTCCTCCAGGCTAATATCATCGTTGTATCTTTTTTTTACGTTAATAAAGCATGGAGCATCAGTTGCATGTGTATTCCTGTGATAATCAACATGCGCCAAACTTACCGCTTCTCCAAGAAAGTCTTTGCATTTACCATATTCTTACCTATTGCACTAGCCTTCCAAGCCCAGAATGATCCCGATGGGTCAACTTGGTAGAGGCAAGGTCCGCGATGAATGTCGTATCCTGCGACCAACAACGACACGCCGAACGGACGCACACCTCTATGAAAAAAATGTGGAGGGTGAACAAGCGAGTCGCGTGTGGCAATCCAAGCTTACCCGGACTGTGTGGCTTCCTGCATGATGGTTGCAATCTCCTGAGTCAAAACTTTCGTGGGTGGGTATTCCCCATATACTTTCCAGTATGCTTGAGCACTTTTACGTGCACGCGCGATGAGGACGCGAAAATCGGGACCCATGCCGGAATACACAATGCCAATGTTAGGACAAACCACCGCCACCTTCTCGATCATTGAATCGTCTATCAGTACGGACGAGGACTTCTTCTCCGTGGCAATGACGATACCATTTGACGCTGCGGAGAATGAACACCCGATAGGCGGATATTACTATGATGTTACCTTTAATCCCAAGACTCGTGGTACCCTGTGAAACGGCGGCCAAAGCATGTTCAATCTGCACAAGCTTTCCGCTCGGCGAGAAGACGGTCAGGGAGTAGCTGGCGGGCGAGATGAGATCTGAGGACGGGTTTACGTGTGGATACTATACCTGTAAGCGCCGCCGTCTGCACTAGCCATTGTTAGTGAATTTGGAGGATTGATGAGGAGGAATTAAAAGCGACAGTCTGAGGAGCGATTAGCTCCCAATTGAGTCGCGCTGTACGCGCGTCGGGCACACGCGTCCTTGTTTGTGCATTATTTACGCAAATGGATCAAACGTGTGCAAACATCATACTCTCATTTGATCCAGTCGGACTACTAGTACACGGAGGCTTCAACTAACTGAACACACACGTTCTTTCTCCACATCCCACCTTATTCACTGCGCCAGAGGCGTCGTCCTCAGGTAGGGTTGCTGGGATAACACCGGTCAGTGTACTGTCCCCTCTGGGAGTCATAGATCTACCTTGTGGAAAGTCACATCTGGGAACAGCTTCTTGGCTTCCTCATTATTGACGGATGGGTGCACGATCACGTCGTCACCTTTGTTCCAGTTAACAGGCGTGGTCACCTTGTACTTGTCGCCCAGTTGCAAAGCTAGAAGGATCCTTTAGACTCGGGCAATTCGATGGATCTCATTTTCTCACAATCAATCACACTATATGTGGAATTAGCACGGAGTTGGCGGAAGAAGAAAAGGCAATGCGAACCGGAGAACCTCGTCAAAGTTTCTGCCCGTGGAAGCGGGGTAGGAAATCGTAAGGCGAATAATTTTCTTGGGGTCGATGACAAACACCGTCCGGATCTTTTATTCGGCGATAAGACGTGGCTGTGCTAAGAGCAAGATCACACCTACGGTGAAGGGGAGACCCTTGCTGTCACGGTTCGTAGCATCCTGCTCATCAAGCATGTCGTACAGCGTAGAGATCTTTCTGTCCGCATCGGCTATCTGGTGCACGATCGTGAGCGCGCAGAAGACACGGAACGGACTCAGATTACAATCGGGAACCGGACATTGGTGGGTCCGAACTTGGCGCCATACTCATTGATATCTTCCACCCACTTGTGGTGGTCTTGAAGGTCGTTGGCAGAAATACCAATGACCTTGACGTTGCGCTTTGCAAAGTTCTCTGCGCGACGAGCGACCTCGCCAAGCTCAGTGGTGCAGACAGGGGTGAAGTCTCCTGGATGAGAGAAGAGGATGGCCTGGAGCGCAATTCAGATATGAATCAGCGAGATGAAAGAGACCATACCCAAGAGTCACCGATCCATTCATGGAAGTTAATTTGGCCGACCGTAGTCTCAGCCTTGAAATCGGGGGCGATGCTACCGAGACGGAGGGAAGGCATGATGCGATATGATATGATATCCAAGGTATGAGATAAAGATGATCATATCTAGCCCTCCTTTTGTATGTGCGGGGTCTGTGGCATATTTGCCATTTACTTATGATAAATTATGGCGTCTTTGCTTCTCACGATAACAAGCTTATCTATATGCTGTGCCCCCGTATAAGGAAATAACTCATGTATTGTAGCAATTATTTTTGAAAAGTTTCGCCATGTTCGCGTGATCTAGTAATACGCAACCGCATGCAATATACTGTGGGGATGTCGCTCTTGCTGTACCTGAAGGATCCGGTCGACATCCTCATCGATATCCTGCGACGCCTCGATCTACAACCCCGATCAGCCCATGATCCATGACTATCAGTCCAACTCACCGCCGCAGCCAGGTCCAGCATCGCCTTCCCAGCAATAAGCGCTTCCTCATGGTTATCCTTGATTTCAATATTAATAACATGTACAGGCTTGTTGAATTCACCGCCCCGACCGAGGAGATCTATACCGTCTATCAGTTTAATAAAGCTACCTCGTATAACGGACGGACCCACCATCACATACGGCGTCGAAGCAGCGCTCCTCGCACGTGATTACCACATCAGCAACGGTTCTACTATCTTGCCACCGTTCTGGAGCCAATTTAATCCTGCGATTACGGTCCAGCATCTGCAATAGCCCATTTGCGGTATACCTTGCGCCCATAAGCCCGTATACGAAAACGCACGTCTGGCTTCACTCACAAACGCGGATCTTTCGACTGGAGTTCTTCATATATCGTATTGTAAGGCGTCCCAAATGAGTAAATGTTTGGTTTATCTATTGAGGGACCAGGAAGGCGAACAGCGGAGCCTGTGCCATACGAGATGACTCTGTAACCTGCTTTTCTGAATTTTGGTCGGTGAACCACCATTTTCACTGCGCAGGGAGTATTGCTTACTGCAGGACATGATGTCCCTCCATAGAGCGATTCTGGATAGCGTCAGACTACACTCATGGTTGTATCACCCATTAATACCTGGTTACTGGCACAAACAACGCAGAACAGCGGTCGCGGTTTGTATATAGAAGATGCTTCATTATTTGATGGCGTTGGTGCATTGGAACTGGCATTTGATGATGTCTGATATTGCACTTGCTGAGAGGCTGTATGCGAGTCACTCGGTGGCCAAGGTTGCTGTGGTGGCGCTGGCGGTGCAGGTGACCCCGACGGAACTCTTTGCAGACGGGGGTCGGTGCGCGCAAGGCGGGGGTCACGCGCTCGGCGAGGGTCCATGGAACTCTGCTCAAAGAGAGATGGTTGAGTATGGTCTAAAACACGATGCAAAAGGGAATGTCAGCAGTATCTAGAACATTTGTAGTCTCCAGCTCGACCCAGCAAACGGAGAAGGCGGGTCGATGAAGCATCCACTCTGAATCATCAGGTAAGACTAGGCATTGAGATGGGACTTACAAGCGAGTGAGAGCAAAGAAAGACGAACGCTTCTAACGTGACACCAAGTCACATGCCAGTACTTTGGTCTGGTCGGCTCCCAAAGAGTCGAATGAAGATAGTCGTTCCTTATACTTGACCACCCTCAGCTGTCTCATTATGGTGTATGTTTTAGCTACAGAACTCTCTCCTTGGGGTACTCAAAGTTTAATAGGCTACCGGCTATCGCGCAAAGGATGTCTTCCCACCGGAACCCCTCAGAAGATGATATCCGCATGATTGGGTGTGCAATAGCCCACGACGAGCAAGTCATCGCTGCCTTTAACTCTGAAATAAATACAATCATGGCACAACTGGAGCAAGTTCGTCTTCGCAAGATGAAGCACCAGGAAAATATTCGGCAATATCGGTCATTGATCACACTCGCGCGACGCATCCCCCCCGAGGTCCTCGCTAATGTTTTTGAACTGTGCGCCGAAAGCGGTTGGACCCGCGCTCCCCTCGTTGCATCGCATGTATGCTCTGCTTGGAGGAAAGCGGCGGAGTACCCGCGTGTCTGGTCGCGCATCTATATCGACTGTGGTCTCGGCAACCCCGTGGCCAAGACGAAATTATGGCTTCCCAAGGCACAGCAGTCACCACTTCATATCACCCTTGACGTCCCCGCTAATGCATTATCTGTGGAAGAAGTCCTCTTTGTCCTCTTCAAGTGTTCTACTCAGTGGAGGAGCGTCATCATCAGGACGCATGACTCGGTCCAGCTAAATCACATTTTGTCACTAATGCATTACCCATTCCCGCAGTTGCACAGGCTTGACTGCGCAACCCACTGGGATACCCCTTCGGCAGACCTCGTTGACTTTTCTACCATCCATAATATTCCCTCGTTACATCACCTTAACATCAAGCAACCCAATCTACCACGCTGGAGTATCCCGTTCCAATTGGCAAACCTGCACCTCGTTCTCACAACACCAACAATTCTTTCAAACCCGATCCCTGCCTCAAGATGGACAAGCATGCTTGCTAGTCTGCTCGCCTTGAAGCACCTGACGCTGGAGCTCTCCGTCGACTCAGAATACCATTACGAGCTCGATACTCCGCAAGTGGTGGAGCTTCCTCAGCTCGAATCTTTGGCGTTTATAGTTCCCCCTGAATTCCTCGGGGTATTTGATAACATGCGTGCTCCAGCGCTCCGAAAGCTTCTCCTTCGCTGTTCTTCAGGACACGAGCACGTCTCATCGAGCCCACTCATTCGCCATTTCCTCGAGTCGTCGCCTCGCATAGATTTGTTAGAATTACACGATGTAGACTTACCTCGGGAGGAGTTGGTGCCATGCTTCACGTTATTACCTCGACTAGTGGAACTCCGTTTGCACGACAGCGACATATCAGATGATGAACTGCGGTTTCTGTATGGTCCAGCAGGTCTATGCCCGAATCTCGTACGGTTGGATGTACGTTGGTGCGTGCATCTGACAGGCTCGGCGTTGGTCCAGCTCGCCAGGAGCCGCGTTCGAATCGACGTAGAAGTGGGCCGAACAGGGCCCGCGGTACTCCGGGCGGCCAAGGCATTGGAAGAGGTAGCCGCCATAAATTGTTTACACGTGAAGGAACGGGACGTTCTCGATCTCGCGGAATTCACGACCTGCAGGCTTATGGTGAGGGCAGTGGACGACTTTTGCCGTGAGTCATCCAACCTGGTCATGATTGTAATATGTGAACGATGGTTTCGTTGATTCAGGGAACAGAGGTTGCTGTGCCAACGAGAGGTACAGACAACGCATGCGCCTCCGTCACAATATCACTTTCCACGAGAGAGACCCGGTGCTCGCTAGGATCATTCTTTGACTTGCTTAGATTCGAGAACTTGATCATATTACAAGGGGATGTACTAGGCATAAATACATATACCAGAGCATGTACTTAGCCATGTTAGTCGCAAACTATGGCAGACGGTGGTGAATAGGACACCGCACACCTCAAACAAGGACTGCAATCTATCTTCCGCCGGGAGACAATCATTGCCCTGCCAGATGTGGTATGGACAATGTTCTCAGCTCTCAGCGGTGTGATATGAAAATAGTTCAAGGTAGTTCGGTTCCACGGTGCTTGTGAGTCATTGGATCGAATCATTCTCGGGAGCTTGAAAGCTGGACTGGTCAACGTTTCAACGTCAATCACGTTGAGTGTGGCTGTACAGTCCATCCTCTGCTTACGCGTGTCACGTGTCCTGACTTGACGAGCCTAACACACCACCCAAATTCCAGCTTTCTCTCATTATTCACTGACGGTATGGGATACACAGACCGTACTGCAGACTTCCGGGAGATCTTAAAGTTAAAGCAAGGCTTAACTCCTCCAGCTAAACGACGAAAATTAGCGGCTCAGCCTCAGCCTCGTGATACTTTCGGGAAACGATATGTGGAGGAGGCCCACATCATCGTACGCCAACTATTCCAAGTGCATATGCCCACTATTGACATGTCCTTCACAGCTGAACCATATAGATGCTCTAACGCGCGTATTGAGCAACATTCGGCGGCCTTACCTCAACGTCGAATTTAATTCGAGTCCGCTTGTGCGGCAAGGTCCTCGGAATCTTGACCTAAGTGACTCCCAGCAGTCGTGGTCAGAAATCAAATATCTCTCGAACGAAGAGAGGGATCAGATCGATCTCCAGGCTCGACTAATACTCACCCGCTGTGCGGACCGAGTAAGGGAGATGGAGGCACTCGAAAAGCGTGCGTTTCTGTTTTATTCACCGCTAGAGCAACCGTTCGAATTTTTCAACCTGAATAGGGCGTGTAGAGCTGGCTGCACGCAATATGAATCCACTGGCACGCTTTCTCCCAGCGAGATTGGTGCAAGGTGATTCAGCTACGCTCCCGGAGTACCTGGCCGCCCACCATGCGGGCATAACGTGGTACCTTAGTCGGCGATTAACTAAGGCAAGCCAACACCAGAAAGAATTGCAGGAGGAACGCGTAAAACGACAGCTGGAACGAACGCGTACACTCGGTTCTAGCGCTGCTCGCGAGGTTATGACAATAACCTCGCGGGATGTCGTACAAGGAAGCCAACAGCCAACAAGTGACAGCTGGCTTGGCGGTGCTTCCTCTGCGCTTGTGTCCGGCATTGCTGCCACAATTGGTTCCGCTTCTAACCGATCTTCGACCGTCAAACCGCTTGGATCCACTCGTTCTGTGGAAAATTCGGATGATGACGATGAAGAGGTGGAGCTGACCGAATCGCAAATTCTTCAGTTCGAGACTGAGAATGCGAACATTCTACGGTCGGTCCAGGATACGCTCGAGTCAGTGCAACAAGCGGAGGCGCGCTTGATGGACATCAGTAATCTACAAATGGAGCTCATCATGCACCTCACACGTCAGACCGAGCTTACTGAACAGCTCTATGAGGATGCAATAGCAACTACTTCCACCGTTGAGAAGGGAAACATGCAACTCAGGGAGGCAAGACGAAGGGCGAAGGACAGCAGAATATTCATCCTCGTGTTCCTTATCGGGGCCAGCCTGTCTCTACTATTCTTACACCTGTACTAGACCTCGTACGTCATCTCTAAGCATGGTATATAATGTTTGTCATCTGAGTAGATGAGTTGATATACCGCAGGTAGGTGATGTAGCTCGAAGTCAGGATATGTGAAAACAATGTGAAAAGTTGTCCAAGTTGCACAATATGCAATCCTACGTCCATATTCTTGAAGTACAATTACTGAATCAAGAGGGTGCCAGGAGAGGTTCTCCTTCCTCTTCGTCTTCTAGTACTTCCGCGTCTAGCCTGCCGGTGGTTGGGCGACTGCAATGCAATAATTTAATTTCCTTGTGTACGAAGTAGTAAACCACACTGTTGGTAGTCAGGTAACGGTAAATCGAACAAAGGAAGATCATACAAGCTCGCAATAATTGATATCACAACGCCACCAACGATCAGGCAGCTGTTGATGAACATCGTTGCTGATTAGATGACCGTGAGATTCGCAGCGACCGAAGGAGGCTAACGTGCTTACTGGTGTCCATATGGCTTCTCTGTTCACCGTCGGAGAGGCTTGCAATGCGCGAACCCACAAAAACGTAGACCATAGCGCGAGGCAATACGAAGAGGGTGGCGAATGTAAATTGGGTCAGGGACACAGACTCGATGCTCTAAGCACGTGAAACATGAGGTGCTGCTCTCACCAAGGTGAATTACTCACGGCGAACAGAGAATTGGAGTATACCCATGGAGGAAACGACGAGATGCGGATAAGAATAATGAGAGGCAAGCCCCTCGCGCGCTGTTCAACACAATGGACACGGAATGGCATAATAGCGTGTAATATATGAAACACTAACAATGACAGCTTCGAGTGCTCTCCATTTCTCGTTGGTGGCGGTCCATTTGCCCAAGCGATTGCTAAAGAGAGAGCGCAAGACAACGAATGCAAGAGCCGAGCCACCAACAGTGGAGATTGCCGCAGGAATGAATCCTCGCATACCGTAGGTGAAACCACAGAGATTTATGAGCGTCGTGTAGCCGATGAAAGGGGGAAATGATATCAAGACTGAACAAATTCAGGGAGAGACTCGAGTGTGAGGGCGGTGGCACATACCGATTGCGGCCATAAGAATGAGAGAACCGTAAGGAAGACGGCGAATTACGGCGGCGAGATCGTACATGAATTGGGCAATGCGACTCGGCGTGACCAAAGCAATGAAAGCGATCAGGCATGCGTAGAAGAGAAGGAGGAGACATATAGCGGCCTAACCCTTCTGATTAATACGGAGATACGGGCAAAGTACAGCTACTCACCTTTTGGTAGAAACTCAACTTCCGATACTGTATGGAAGCGGACGTTTCAAGCGAGCGCAAATGAACATTGGGCATTGACAGACCGCATGGAGCCATGACTGAAGCTGTCCAACAATATACTTGGGAATTGCAGACGATCGCTGACTTTGAACCTGATTATTTGGTTAACCTAAAATAAATAATAATATTGACGTGTACAGCTGCACAGCCACACAAGCATTTGCATTAACCTCCCAAGTGGACCGCTCCTAGTACTTCTAGCGGATACCATCACTCGCACCTCATGGAGAAGTTCTCTGCGTTCAGAGTGAGTCTTTAATACACTCGATCCCTACACTCCACTCACTTTGAACAGGACCCTGGAACGGGAATACAGGTCAGCCTATCCTCTCTATTCCACGAACAGACTCCTGAACACGAGTCATTCGGATCAGCCCTTTCTTCCGCCTACTCCACCATCAGAACACGACCTTTTTCTCTCACTTTTGGCGCCAATTCGTGTCACATTTGCCATTTTGAGATCTGTGCTAGTCATCGCGATTGCCGTCCTGCATTGGATCCTAGTAAATGCGTTATGCACGCTCCTTGTAAGTCTGTGATCCCGCTCTCAGGTCTCTTGTCTCAAATTTAGACACCGGTTCCCCCCCTTCGCCGCCTCATCGAGGGGGGGACTACGATAACGCTCAGTCGGCTCGCCCTTTATGTGCTCGGTTTTCTATGGATTCCAGAAGAGCAGGTAGCTCGTAAGCGAGGGTTGGTCTTTTTTTTAGTCCCTCAGATGCTCGTTGTTTGTTAAAGTCTTGCCCAGGAAATTCTTGGATACTAGTTGGAGCCCAAAGGCTGGGGACATCATTGTGTCTAATTGGAGCTCCTGGATCGATATCTTGTGGCTCTCGTATCGGTGAGCGAAACGCTGGGCTTGGGAACGTTGATCCTGAATCTCATAGGTTTAACCCCGTTTTTGTCTTTCCCGTCGCCGATGAGACGAAGCCATCATTACCCTCTGCTCCAGATGGGGCAACCATATCATATAAGCCTGGCCGCAAGACGGGTACTGGTTCTGCTGCAATATCTACCCCGACCCGGACCATCAGCCCGCGCCTACCCATCTGCGGCTTCCGCCGAGTGTCTTTGCTATCGATGATTCGAGCCACCGGTGGAATTCCCCAGTCGCTTTCGTCAGGTTCCTTCACCTCTCTTGAAGATATTCGAAAATCTGCAGAACGACCAGTCGTGGTTTTTCCCGAGTGCACAACGAGCAATGGGCGTGGTCTTCTTCGGTTTGCTCGCGTTTTCGAAGGCTATAACGTTCCGGTGAAGGGGTTCAATGTATTTATAATGTGTACCAGGTAGGCGTGAATATCAATTCGCTTGGAATCTATCTCATACTGATGTCCCCAGATACGATCCCCCAACGATCTCCCAGCCGTCGCTTACACACCCCATCCCATCATCCGCATTCAACCCACTCTATCATCTGTTCGCTATTGCAAGTGCTTTGTCTCCTCAGACTATGTCCGTTCGCATGCTTCCACTTTCTGAGTCCCCTTCCTCTCAGCTTTTTATGGTGAGCGAAGTCATCCCAGAATTGGCTATCGATACGCTTGCCGAAGTTTGCGCCGTCTTAATCGCAAGAGTCGGTAAAATGAAGCGTATCGGATTCGGTTGGGAAGATAAGGTTGCTTTTCTAGATGTTTACTCGGGTCAGCGGAGGTGATGACTTTATCTGCTCGTACATCCACCTTGACCGCGATAGGCGCAAACTATATTCACCCCATGGCCCTGTTTCGCGTCTAGAAGTTTCATCTGCGGATCACTCGCGAAGTCGCCCTCAAAGGCTAATCTCCATTCATCATTCATCTAAGTAATCAATGATCGGGAGACTGGGATAGGATTACATGAGATATAGTAATCTAAGCAGAGCAATGCAATAATATATACAAGTAGGCGTAACAAAACAGCTGGACCCACAACTACGTGTATGCTGTGTCACATTCCAAAACTCGTAACTATTTCATGGAACTGACGGATTCAACATATCCTGCATCAAGGTCACCCATCTCTCATCAATTCCCGACTCTCCGGAAATCAAAAGTTCGAAATTATCGAAGCTATTAGCCGATGCCTCAGCGGATGAAGGTGACCCAAACAAGGCTGCATCAGTGAAGTCTTTCATAAACTCGTCGTCAAAAGTGGAGGGTAATGGTGTCGACGTGAACGCCTGCTGAGATGACGATGATCCGGAAGTCATGGCAGGCAGGACACCAGTAAATGTGTCAGACTGGAAGGTAGGCTTCTGGTTGAAAACAAATTGGGCGGGTACAGGGCCGGTGTTGATCGCCGTTGGGCTCGGCACTGTTGGGGGTGGCAGCATCGACAAGTATTCCACAAGTGATGGATGAACTTCAGGTACGGAATCCGAATGGGCATGACCCTCCTCCGAAATGGCGGATGGAGAACTCGCTGGGCTTGCTGATATCGAAGGAGACGCATTCTGAACGTTTCTACGACTTTGCTGTGAGAGAATTTTGCTGACTAGAATCTGTGTCTGGCCCCCGAACACTGCAAGTTCATCGACACCAGTCTCCGGGAGTAGTGCAACGGGACCGGTGCCAAGAGAAGCAGTCCTGTTGAGAGGCGATTGCCCTTGTGCCTGTTGAGCCTTGGCTTTCAAGTGCATCAAAACCGCCTAGATCACAACCATTAACTGGCACTCCGCATGGAGACAGAACCATAACCTACAAATCCAGATTTTGCGCGAGGAGATATAGCCGCACCGTTCCTAAATATGTTGAGTGCTAGGTCGACTTCTAGCTGCGCAGCAGGTGCCATTGTAGAAGACGGCGCCCTTGTAGCAATGGTTCCGACAATAATCTGGTGACATGGCATAAGCTCATACATGGCCATGAGTAGTTTGAACTAACTGCAGCGCTCAATAGATGACTCCACATCGCCCAAAAGCGAGTAAACAATTCCGGATATTTCTGCAAATTCATTGCAGTTGTCTTGATGATTGCCGAAGCGCATCGGTAAGCAGCAAGAAAAGATGGTGCGAAGGGGCTACGAAGTGGATTAGAAGGAAAATCCAGCATAGCCTGGGCGAAGAAACTGCGGTGTATGTGCAACATCGCTAAGACACGTGGTCAGTGGAAGAAAACAGCTTTGAGGATAGAACCATACTGGCCGTCCTAAACTGGAATAGCATCCGACCCCGAGCATATGCAGTTGGTGTAGTGTACTCGTCGATAGAGCTAGAGCGGTATAAATTCAATGAAGGAGGGAGGACTTTTTCCCGGACTTTCCGATCCAGTTCTAGAATAGTTTCGTAGGTCGGTGGCGTCACGGTGAGTGTAAGTTCGACTACCGGTATGAATACTTCTTTTAAGAAAGAGTACTTCCAACGGAAAACTGTAAAGCTTGTTCAGTGGGGGGCCGCATACAACACAAAAAAAAGCTTTACAGCCTATCTCTACTTCTCCTTTGTCGTTGATGGTTTCCGTCTCATCTTCCGGGAATTCACAGTCAACATACGATAGGCTGATCGATGGCGGACGCCCAAGAGTCATGCTCTGTTCGAGTGGGCACACGTCGGCAAATTGACCATTGGAACACTTACATGATACATATCGGCTGATAAAAGTTCCCAGAAGAGGGACCGGCGTCGTTGAATTGTCTTCGGGGCCATATTAAAGCGTGCAGGATCGCGATCTAGGCACCGATGAGAGTTTATTCGATCTTAACTTCACGGACATACGTAGGCCCATCTGCCAAAATAAATCAGTGTCACCCGAATATTGCACTGATAACTTACGCTCTGTGCAAGCTTGTTCGTGAATGTCATAATCGACCACGCACTGTCGAGTGTGGGATGCCTCCCGTGGTTTGCATGGTAGAATGCAATTAAACACAAAGCTTGTATAGTTTGAATATTGGGTAAATCATAAACCGGGTGCAGCGACAACGCCAAGCGGGCCAGATGGAAGTAATTTTCAGCTTCAGAATTGTAAGGAGGAAGTGTGAGATCCGTGAGCGCGCCGTGGGCGAAGACCATATACATCACGGCCAGAGTGTGCGGAGAGAGTTCTTTGTTAACCTCCGAAACCTCCATTTTTCGATCCTGCGCAAAAGCATAAACGGGGGCCAAAATTTCATCGATGAGCTCTTCACGGGTAATTGGCCGAACGACCCATGCGGAGTTTTCTAAATAAGTCTCGCAAAGGGTGGTGGCACGCGGATAGTCAGGAAGAAGGTTGAGCAACGTGTCCAAGAGCTCGTTCCGTTTGTCTTCATCAGTTATATCTGCGAGATTGAAAGGGAGAATCGATGCCAAGTGACTAATCTCGGACGAAATCTGAGGAAGATTGTCAATCGGAGCAGAAGGTCCTGGGTCTGTGCCACTCAGTTCTGCACCGGCCTGTTTATGAAATACGTTAAGGTATGGTGTACGAAGACTAAATATCACCAACCAAAAAGAGGGTCTGGACCATAAAATGTCATCAGCACTGCTACCTTATGAGGTCATCATGAGAAGCTCACCTCGGAGCCCGCCGTACGACCAAAGTAATGAGAATCCCCACGTTCCGTGATGGTGAGGGTCCCCAAACCATCTATCGGGACAGCTTGCTGATCCCCCGAGGCTTCGCGAGGGGTTGCCTCGAGTCCATATTTGATGGCCAACAACTCGTCAGTCAACAAGGGGTGGGCGTCGTTTGAAGCCCCTGCCTGAAATATGGCCAGGGCATCTTCGAGGGAACGTATTCGGTGACCCATCTCCACGATTTTGCGATGCAAATGTTCTGTATCGGCAAGTACGAATCTGAAACCGAAGATTTATGAATTTGGTCTGCGTCAGTATGTTCGTAGGGACACACCGAGCTCCCTGTCCGGTCGACAAGCTTCCTGTTATCATTAGCGTTAAAGAAGCCAAGTCATCGGAAGTGACAGGGGTAACAAACCATTAGGACATATTGTGGGGCAACCCCTGCGTACACAAGATCCGCAGGGCAACTTCTTATCGCATTTGAGCTTCAATCTGTGGTGGGATGATAAGGGCCGAGAATAAGCCACACGAGAAAGATCATTACCTTCTACACTCTGCACAAGATATTTCACCACGAGCACGTTTAAGCTCTATCTCTTCCTCGGTCGATACCTTGCGAAATTGTCGGCGCGAGAAATGCATTGCCATGCCCTTTGAAGTGTCAACTGGCATGATAGGTTTTTCGACCTTGCGTGAGCTATCGTCGTAGTAATAGGCGCCCTTGCTTCCCTCTCCGACTTAATTAAATCAAGAGCAAGTATGCTGCTTGGTCAGAAAATCAACCTCACGTGACCCAAACGCGACGCGACGCGTCAACTAGCACTTTCGATGGCACTAGTGACTCTCGAACCTGTCGCAGTTGTACAACATCACACTTCAAATCTGTCACTACTGTAACATTTCTTTTCGAACCTTACCATGCACTTCTCTCTGGGCGTTCTCGCTGTTGGTTTTGCTCTCCTCAGACTCCCCCCGCTGGCCGGTGGAGCAGCGACGAACACCAGTCGAACATTAGTCACGCCGGGAAAACCACACTCCCTAACTGAATCTTACCAATTTGATCCTCGAGATGGTTGGGAATCCGTGCTAGTTACGAACCTACGTTACAAGTACCGCCGCTCACTCGCTCCGTTTCCTGGAACATCTTCGGCGACCGCTCCTGGTAAAAACTCCAGTAGCGCACTCAAGCGTCCATCGGGAACAAATATCGACGATTCTTCAAGGAAGAGTGTCCTCAGATCTGTAGGGGAATCCGTAGCTTCACTCACAAAGAGCATTATCGGCTTCGGCAAAGCTGAGCCCGTTACCATCACTTGGTTTGATCCGGTTTATTCGCCAACGATGTGTGCCTAATTACTGGAGCATTCAGGTATACTGGACATGATCTTCTCAACCCCAGTTGCTGGAGTAATCCAAAATGGGCCCCCACGGTACTGTAGAGACACGCGTTGTTGGCCCCGTTGCTCACTTGGATCTACATGTAAGGATAAATCCTTCGTTGCAGCTCTCACTCTAGACGGGTGGTCAGGGAAGCCCCAGTGCTTCGAATTTCTCGAACGTAGGTGGTATTCTCCTGTCAACTGATCCCGCCAACTGGCTTTAGTCTGTAGTAACTCCACCCACTGTACATTTGCCAGGGTGGTGGACACTTGCGCCGGATGCGAAAAGGGGTCCAAGCATGTTGACCTCACTCGGGCAGCCTTCTCACAATTGGCATCGCTGGAGGAGGGCGTCTTGACAGTGTGGATGCGTCGGGCATCTGATCCTACAGAGTGGTAGGTGCTGGTATCCCTACAATCACGTCAACAACCGTTCTGAAACACCAAACTTGCCAGGGATGTAGCCCTTTGGGGGCCCAAAAGCAATTGATGACGATGATATCTCTAGATTTGTAATATAAATACATGATAGGATGATAGATCTCGTCGTGTTTGAAGAGCATTACGCTTTGATGCTCACTCGCTTCCTCTTTTTACCCTCGGCAATCATCTCGCGCACTTTTGATTCGTCGAAGTCCTCTTTCTCGAAGAAAAGTGCGGTTCTCTCTGCTTCACTTTTTCGGCGTATGTATTGCAAGGCGGCTAGGTTGTATCCAACCGTGTCTTTCTCGCGTCTCAGAGCATTTCTCAAGTGAATTCTCATCGGAATTAATGTTGTTCGCATGATCCGATTAGCCACAATCTGATGATGATGGGTCTTGAGGAGGAAGAATGTCATGTATGAAACGAGTGCAATATTCCAGCCCTGTTATGAACGTTGAGCCAGGCTGAACACAGCAAGTCATTCAAATACCATAGAACACACCTTTTTTGCCCACACATCTAGGTATTGCACCAGCGACAACACCTTGCCAAATGGTAGTACCAGCAAAGCGTCGTATAACGCAGTGCGGGGAATTTTTTCCACAACCCTTAGGACGTAACCTTCTGGTTCGAGATCCAGTGCCGCAAGAATGGGGTTGCGAGGAGGCGGCTGCAGACCACCTGCTTCTAGAGTGCCTGCTCGGGCCTTCTGATCTTCAAAATCTCGGAGAGCAGTCCGTTCGCTGTCCGCGAGATCGAGGGCTTCCATTATACGCTCCCCAGCCATGAGTGTTTCCATGGTCTGCTTGGTCACTGCAGCCACTTCGGCAGAAGGCTCACCATCGGTTTTGTCTCCTTGCGCAATCATACCGTCAGTTTGGTTCAGAGTTTCCGCCAAGTCGTTCTCATAGAGATGCTCTAGTTCTCGCTCGCGTTCTTCTTCAAGAAAAAGCTGCAAGATCGTCAGCGGACGCAACCAGCGAGGAGACAATACTGTACGGGTTCGTCTAGCTTCTCCCAGATACGGATGGACTTGTCATGCGACCCGGTTACCACAAAGTTACCGTGATGGCTAACCGCGAGAGCCCATATCTCGTGGTGATGTCCCTCGAGTTTCTGAATGTTCTCAAACTTCACCTGCGATTCAGTATGTGAGGGGGAGAAACAAAAGGAGCTACCTACCTTGTCGCCATCCCAATATTTCAGCATGTTATCTTTACCTACGGTCCAGAAGTAGTGGGATTTTTTCTCAAATAGAACCTGTGTGACGCTTTCCTCATGGGCAAAAATAGACTTGTGACAGTCTCCAAAATCAAGACCCCATATTTTGACGTTCTTATCGGCAGAACATGTCACAATTAATTTCGAGTCATCTGAAATGTCCATCGCAAGGACTGGTAACTGAACGAGATATGTATGTCATGTTGCTCGAATTTGGATGTTAACCAAGACTGACCTTGTGTCCATATAACGAGAGAAAAAACTTGAGGGTATCTTGATAGAAGATTTTCACAGTGGAATCCAGCAAAGATACAGCAAGGAGTCTGCCGTTCGGACTGTATCTCACCGACAGCACATCGTCAGACATCTTGAGGGTGCGTGTATGCGCTAGGGCCAGTGATTTCTTGGGATGACTCTACAATTATAGCGACTTTAGCATAGCAACCGGGCTTGAGGGGGGGGAAAGTTGTAATACCTCATCCTCAGGTGCTGCATCGTGCTCAAACTCCCAAAATTTGACTTCTTTGTCGGCGCTGCCACTGACAAGTGCTTTCCCGTCCGGCCTGAGATGTAACGACCATACAGTCGAGGAATGAGCTTTGACTGTATCAACGAGAGCGGAAGAGGCCAGGTCGTAGATCAAGATATCGCCGGACTTTGTGCCAACAGCAAGCTATTCGGAGCATGAGACGAACGACGGGCACGTTTGAGCAAACGATACGAACGTGTCTATCACCTGGCAAGAAAGTGCTACAAACCGCGTAGCCACAATCTATGGTCCGGACACATGCTGTAGTCTTCACGTTCCACAATTTAAGTGTTCCTGCGAGTAACGTGAGAGGTACACTGACTGGTTTACCAACATGCCTACCATTAGAGGCGGAGGCTAAAAGCTGATCGTCAGAACTCAGACAAAGTGTCCGCACATCCGTTCGATGCCCCGGTATATCGAGTGAATATGTACGACTAGCCTCAGGGACTTGATCTTTTGATTTTTGGGGTGGGGGAATATCGTAAACCTCTAATGCATTTGATGCAAGTGCCAAAAGGATCTGCATATCATGTGAGCGAAAGCTCTATAGTCCATGAAGACAACTGACCTGGATACCTGCTTTATGACCATGGGCATCTTTGGTACTAAAGTCGAACGATCTGACTTTTCCACTCGCTCGAATAATTAAATAAGGCGTAAATAAGTCGACGAGGTCAACCTCGCCTGCGCCTATTTCATCATCGTCTACTTTGTCAACAACCTCTTTTTCCTTGGGCTTGGATTTTCCCTCCTTTTCTTTTGCGCGTCTTCGGCGTCGTGCTTGTTTCTTCCGCGCCTCATCTTCCGTCCGTATGCGAAAAACTTCAATAGATCTATCATGTGACTGGACAGCGACATAGGGCTGCGAGTCGTGGAATAAGACTTGAAAAACGCGATGACGCGAAGAAAGAGGGAGTGTAGCGACTGCTTGAATTATCTTGCTGATCTATAGAGGCGGGAACAAGTGTCTTGTAAATATGCTCATCCATAAACATCACGGGTGGTACATACCTCTCCAGATTCCGTTGTCTCCAAACCTGCTGCGAGGGCGTCGTAATCTATCTTCCATGCCTTTAAGTCTCCTTCTCCACTTCCAGTGAAGATGAGATTTTGTTGGGAACTAAGATCCATTGACCACACTTCTGAACGATGTGCGACAACAGTCTGCACGCAATGTTGAGTGGAGAGATCCCACAGCTTCAACAGCGTATCTTTTGAGGTGGAAATAAGGAAGCCATTCGAAGACCCAGTGGAAGCTGAGGGTGACGGGGGCAAAAAGCGAATGCCAGTAATTTGATCACGATGACCCCGAAGTCTGAGATGAGACATATGAGTGACGAAAACCACAAATAGAGTTCTCTAGTGAGTTACCGATAAAGTCCAACATCCGCAACGAGATCCCATACGATCAGGTCTGTATCTTGCGAACCAGATGCGAGCCTTACGCCTTGTCTGTCGAACGCGAGTGCCGTTACAGCTTTTCGATGACCATTGAAGGTTGCACGAACAGAACCAAGAATACTGTCCCATAACCGAACAGAACCGTCTGCATATCCGACGGCGAATATATTTTGCTGAGAGGAGCATCGAATGCATGTGACTTCCGCTCTGTGTCCGGTTTCATGCCACATCGCAAGCTGTAATGATCATATCAGGGCAAATCGAAAAGGACAGACAGGCGACTTGAACTACCATGTGACCTTTCTTCATGTCCCAGACGAGAACATCTTCCAGAGCGGGGACATATGCAAGCTTCCCATCGTATACAGAATTCGACGAGACGCTACAAATCAGACCAAAGGCCTGCACTGTGTGTCAGACAATAGCAAAAAAGAATCTTTCAGAGCCTGGTTGGGTACCTGTGTCGGACCGTGCCTAAGATAACTCTGGACCATGATGACTTCTGAAAGCTGCGGCTACTAAATATTACATAATGTGTTCTGCTCATTTGCTACGTCTCCGGATTAGGAAATCACATTTGGCACACGACTTTGCTGATCGCTTTCCCATCGTCGCTTGGACCAGATCATGATGTTATACCCAACAGCCCCGGAAGCTGCAAAGCGTTTCTTGGCTTTCATAAATTCCTCGCCGACACCTTTCCATGCCGTTCAGAATGCCGCCGCGCGATTAGAAGCAGCTGGATTTCGAAAGGTTTGCCGCGTTTGCTTCCATGCAATCAGCAAGCGTCATCGTTATGCACAGGTCAAGGAGATTGATGACTGGGAAAAGGATCTCAAACCTAGGGGAAAGTACTATTTCACGCGGTATCACGATTTCAATCCTTGTTCGGTTCTTTCACCTAATCTCATGCACCTCCCAGAAACCAGGCCTCCCTTATCGCATTCACCATTCCTCCGAACTGGAAGCCGGGTACGGGTGTATCCATTGTGGCGACACACGTAGACAGTCCCAACTTGCGCGTGAGTTGTATAAAACGTCCACCTTGGCTTTAAGGCATCCCTTGCGTCAGGTTCGTCCGGTATCAAAGAAAAGCAATGTTGGATATCTCCAAGTTGGCGTCGAAATTTACGGCTCAGGCATCTGGCACTCGTGGTTTGACCGCGATCTGTCTCTGGCAGGACAGGTTGTCGTCACTCATCAAGACGGATCTTTCCATTCCAAACTCATCAAGGTTGATAGGCCGCTTCTGCGCATCCCGAATTTGGCTATCCACCGTAGACATCCCTTATGCTTACACATGCGAGTTCTCACTGTTTTCAGTTAACCGGAACTCTGGCGCCTCGTTCAAGTTTAATGAGGAAACCGAATTTGTGCCGATTGCTGGCCTGATCGAGAATCAGCTCAACCCAGGTGCTAATAGCTCAGACAACTACTTTGCGTCCAGCATCCAAGAGAATCATCACCCGGCGCTTTTGTCGATTCTCGCTGACGAACTTTCGGTTGCTCCAGAGGACATCCATGACTTCGAATTGTATGTGTGCCCCTGTTTAGACTCTGGAGTTCACCGTCAAGTCTTTTTTGTCAGGCACCTGTACGACACTCAGCCCTCGGCTTTAGGAGGCATCAACAACGAATTCATCTTTAGTCCCCGTTTGGACAACATGTTCTCGTCGTAAGTTGTGCCATTACGCTTCAATGTGTATAGCTGCCCACAGACGAAGGTTCTGCGCTATAGAAGCTTTGGCGGGCCACGTGGAAGATTCCAGCTTCCTTGACCTCGAAGGCAACGTGAACTGTATTGCACTGTTCAACCACGAGGAAATTGGCAGTGTGTCGACCACTGGTGCCGAGTCATCCCTGATTCCATCGCTCCTCGAGAGGCTATCTCCATCGGCAGCTCTTCATTCTCAATCAATCGCTCGATCTTTCCTCGTGTCTGCGGACATGTCTCACGCGGTCCACCCCAACTACACTTCCAAACACGAAGAAAATCACCGGCCTCAAATTAATGGAGGGATGGCTGTTAAAACAAATGCTACACAACGCTACGCTTCTGACGCTAATGGCAAGTTTCTTTTCAAGAAGCTCGTTGAGCGCAAGGGTGGGAAAGTACAGGAGTATGAGGTTCGCAATGATATGTGAGTTAGAGTTTTCCAGCAATTGCTGGCTGCCATTGACACATGCCTTTAGGCCTTGTGGAAGTACTGTTGGTCCAATGCTATCAAAACTTGGCATTCGCACCGTGGATGTTGGCAATGCCATGCTATCCATGCATTCCATAAGGGAGACGGCGGGCTCGCAAGATGTTCAACACGCCATCGATGCGTTTGGTTCCTTATTCGAAGGATTTGCGGAGCTCGACAAGTCCCTTTCGGTCGATTAACGAGATGAGTGGGACGCACAATCGTTCAGATGCGAACCAGCACATTTGTATTAGTATGATACACATAACGTCGAATCCACAAGGACCCAGTGAAACATGCGTTTGATCGACAATAAGTGTGAAGATCAGATAGGTTATCGTTTTGGCCGCTTCGCAGAGTCTTCTCCTGGTTCGCCGCTAGTACTTGACAACAGTTTCCGTTTCTTCGCCGTCCTAGAATAGTGGGCAAGGACCCATTCCTTTTCTGCCTCTGCCTGCTCAATGGTACCTTGCTTTATTTCATACGCTAATAAGACTGTCATTGAATGTCAAGCCACGCGACTCGGAGACATACGCTTCATTTCAAAACGCGGCCCAACCTCGGCAAGCTGAATGTCACCAGGAATTTTGACAAATACATGATGTCTATCGAATGGTTAACCAGGTCTCAAATTGTAATTGTCAGGCAAGTTTCAGTGCTTACCGGAACGAGATAAAGTCGTCTTCATTTGCAAACGTCATGACACGTTTGCTGTCTTCTTTTGGTACGGGAAACAAGAACTTGAGTACATCCCTTATCCGCATCCCGAGTTTCGAGGAGAATTGTTCAAATATAAGGTGTGGGTATTGTTCTGATACAGTGGATGATCTGTAGGACCCGATATCATGACGAAGTGCCACGTTGTGAAGTGTGAAATGAACCGTTGGACCATGGGGAAAGTGGGAAACGATCATTGCATCTAAAAGGCATGAACTGACCAGTCGGAATACCATGGGATTGCTACTCACCTGGGATACCCCGATGTTCGTGCAAAACAATAAGGTCGGTTATATCATTGGCACGGCATGCGTCTGCTAGTTCTTTGACAACATAGTTTCCGCGGTTGATTCGATTCGAGTTAGGAAACACCAGTCGCATTTCCTATGCGATGATCATGGAACGGTTGTATCACGGAATCAAGTTAACTGGTACCTTTGCGAATTGAAGAAGTTTTGAACTAGGATCTCTTGAAGTAGTTATCATGATCTTGGGATCATTTATACCAGCGCGAGAGTACTCGTTATCGATATGTGTCGAAGGTTCTGTGAGCCAATTAGGATGTACCAAGCGCTGTGGAATGGTGATACGTACCTTGTTGTGCTTCATCGAATGCGAGATCTTTCCCTATATCTCTCGCATCTTTTTTGAGTTCTGTCGGAAGCAGCTTTCCCGATGCCAGCGCGTCCTTGAGCTGTCGCTTGCGCTCGTATGTCTGGCGTTCTTGCGCCTCCAAGGATTTTTCGTATACATATTGCCTGCGCTCGCGAGCTTGTCGCCTCAGCTGAAGGAAGAATAAGGGATGCTGCAAGCGAACC
Source organism: Boletus sp. MG55 (assembly GCA_003313885.1). Lineage (NCBI taxonomy): Eukaryota > Fungi > Basidiomycota > Agaricomycetes > Boletales > Boletaceae > Boletus > Boletus sp. MG55. Next base: position 19,765 of record QGOI01018352.1, on the reverse strand, counting down.
CGATCATAGCACTCACCATACTTGAGACGGATGCCTCACGGGCAAAAGGTTTCCGGCAACAGCGACAAATTTGTCGATCACGTGACTCGGTGTAGTGGACAGGGGCCACGTCCACAATATTGTGCCCATACAACTCGCTGTTTTGAATGTGGATGCCACGCGTTCACGTCGTTGCCCCTACGAACATGTGTTTTTGTTTCTATTGTTGAAACGGATTCCCATGTGATGCCAAAGCGTGAGTGGAAGTGGACAACAAGTGACAACAACGCGTCGCGTAATGTGTTTAGTTGAATGGAGCCAAATACGCGCAATGCATCCAACCGCCATAAAAACCGGCGTAATGTACGTCCTCTCGTGTTCACCAGTACAGTGTTCTTGGTCTCATTGCTTGTATATTTCTCATCTTTTGATTCTCAATGGCTGCAGCTCTCGCTCCTCCCCGTGTACCATCTCCCCTCCCCACCCCGAGTAAGAAGGTAAGCATGTGTCCAACACCTCTGCATCGTGCCTCACCTTTCTTCCAGGCCGCCGAGGCTCTCGCTGCCTTCTCGTTAGAATCCCCTTCCAAGCCACCCGCCCCGAAGGAGTGCTTGCTGGATGACAGGAAACGCTCTGTCTCTCCTGATACCTTGGTTGACGAGTCTGACTCAGAGGAAGACGAGCTCTGCGTTCTTCGTACAAAGTTTGTTGGTGAAGTAGATCTTCCGGAATGTAAGCCTCTTACTCTTGTGTCATCCACTTGTTACTCATCTCTTCGCAGGCGAAGAACCTCTCTTGAAGGAATCTAAACGTCGATTCGTTCTCTTCCCTATTCAATACCATGAGGTCAGTACATTGCCTTCCCCTATAAGTCCAACTCACCTGCCATTAGATATGGCAAATGTATAAGAAAGCAGAAGCATCGTTCTGGACCGCTGAGGAGATGGACCTTTCCAAGGACCTTCACGACTGGAACACTCGTCTGAACGATAACGAGCGCCATTTTGTCTCGCACGTACTCGCGTTTTTCGCCGCCTCAGACGGTATTGTCAACGAGAACCTAGTGGAGCGGTTTTCAAACGAAGTTCAAGCTGCTGAAGCTCGCTGCTTTTATGGTTTCCAGATCATGATGGAAAATATCCATTCCGAGACCTATTCCCTTTTGATCGACTCGTACATCAAGGACCCCGCGCAACGCGAGTACCTCTTCGATGCCGTAGAGACCATTCCTTGTGTCAAGCGCAAAGCTGACTGGGCTCTCAAATGGATTTCGGACCAACGCTCAACATTCGCTGAACGCTTGATTGCCTTTGCCGCTGTTGAGGGCATTTTCTTCTCGGGTTCCTTTGCTTCCATCTTTTGGCTGAAGAAACGTGGTTTGATGCCCGGCCTCACTTTCTCCAATGAGCTCATTAGCCGTGACGAAGGAATGCACACCGATTTCGCGTGCTTGCTCTTCAGCCACCTCAAGCGACGTCCCCATCCAGATGTTGTCCGGCACATCATCACAGAAGCCGTCAAGATCGAGCAGGAGTTCTTGACAGGTAAGAACTCAACAATCCCTATATATCAGATGCCGATTTAGTTCCTAGATGCATTGCCTGTTGCCTTGATTGGGATGAATGCCAAGCTCATGTGCCGGTACATCGAATTTGTCGCTGATCGCCTATTGGTTTCCCTGGGGAACGAGAAGGTGTACAATGTGACGAACCCATTCGACTTCATGGATATGATTTCGTTGCAAGGCAAGACGAACTTCTTCGAGAAGCGGGTGTCCGATTATTCGAAAGCGAACGTGAATCATAATCAAAAGAGTGAAACGGTCGCTAGTAAAGCCTTGTAAGTGTCCTTGATCTATTTCCTTATCCCTTCGAACTAACCATGGCGATGAATAGCTCATTAGATGAAGATTTTTAAGCTCACCTTTTTGTTCTCGTTGACTCATACCATGCATTCATACCATTCATTCATACCATTCATTCATAGCGCTACCTCACCATGATATATACACTCCAAGACATTGTAGATTTGCTAAACCATTTTTAGCTTGTACCAGTAATCTATGTTATGAATGATTTGCGACACCCAATATCATGATTATGACTGCACTGGCTATGTCGTGTCATAGTTCTCTCCGGATGGACTGCGCGATTCAGTTTAATTTAGCATTCTAATATAACCTGATGCACCTACCTCTTGAGACATCAATACTCAAGCATGAAACTAAGCATCTGATGCCATTTTTAATCCCCACTCTCCCTGATCTCCCCAAGGACTCGACGTCTCTATAGGCATGAATATCCTGGTACCCCAGGTGATGGCATAATGTTTGAGCACGAGATTCAGTTCCTCGATCTCATCAAGCAATTCGAGGTGAGATATTCTGCGTGCCAGCGCTCGGTGTCAGCTAAGGACCGCGATCATACGCTCAGAACGTATAACAAAGAACCCACCGCTCGAGCTCAGAGCGACTGATGTATCTCTCGCGTACCTCGCTCAATGACACTGCACAGGAGAACGTGAACCCGTGTCGAGTGAAACGTTCGCGAAGTGAATCGAGTGTAGGGTATGGGGCTGCGCCCGGCAAGGATACGTTCCTTGACTGAAATTGCAATTTAAGGTGAACCCGAGAAGGGAGCGAGATGGAAATACCAGCAAGTTATTCAACATGACTTGACCAAAGGCGTCTTGGAGGCCAAACATCTCGTATACGATGGCTCCGAGTATGCTCCCGTCGTGGGTGGAGGCGAAATGATTTACGAACCAGTCGATAAGGGCAGAAGAAGACTCGGGTGACATGTAAACCAACACGCATTCAAAAAGCAAGAGGGTAGGGAGTGACGGCGATAATAACCCATCGAACACCAGTGCCAGGGAGGTGGATGGTGGACGACGCAGATCACACGGAAGCAAATGATACCTGCTCGAGTGAAGTGCAGTTCCACCCGACGCTTGGAACTTTGAGATGACCTCCTTCATCATGTCACAGGAACTCACCGATAGTAATATGCTCGGGCGAACCGAGGACTGAGCTGAGTTCCTTGCTTTTACGAATAGCCATCGCCTTCTTGGCAGTCACATCGGGGAAGTCAAGCTCGAAGTATGATCTCAAGACGTGCGAGCGGGGCCCGGTCTGCTGAAAGTCACCATCATAACTCAAAGTAAATCGAGGACGGGGCACGCACACTCATACGCCAGAACCTTGTATCGCTCCCTGCTCCGAGGCTTACAATCTGGCACGCCGTGTCCTGTTGCTCACATAACTCCAGCCATTGTTCAACAAGCACATCGATGGACTTGGAACGAACGTAAGTTCCGATGTTGATCAACGGAGGACGGGCGGCTTGGAACTGAGCACGAGGAAGGAGATGCGTAATAAATGGATCCTCGATGTAGCCCTTCTTCACCGCAGACAGTCTTGCCAGAGCTGCATCAGAATCGGTTTGGCGAATGGCACTGTCAGCATCTGCACTACGTTCGCGGCCGAGCGGTCGGGATGGGGGAAACATTCTCCGTTTGAAAGTTGGCAATATCTGGAAGTATTGATGGACTACCCAGTGAGCTACGACATTTGATGTTACTAGACGAAATACATGTTGTCACTGGCAAATTTGGTGCTTGCAATAACACGCTGTACGAGTCACGGTATCAAGTTCGAGACTACAAGCAAAATAATAGAGTAGAGTAGTGCATCACGAGTCTTTCTGGAAACCTGCGGATAATACGAAATGCAACTCCGAGCGGTTGCTCAAAGGAAGAAGTGCGTGCTAGGTCATGTATTTCTACCGATACACCTTCGGAGAGAACTTTGGTGTTTCCTGGGTTGTTCTGTCGACGTACTCACCTGCTGAAAGGTTGGCGATCCTGACGCACGCATCATGGATGCAGTTGTATGCTGGTGACGACAACGGGTATTCCTCGAGATCTGGAAAGGTAAATTATCGCAGTAGCTATTTCAATTACTTCAGGGAGTGGCGCCTTCGCTGCATAAGTGTCGGACGTTTCCTGGAGTTTTTAGCCAATTTGCACCAAACAGCAGGATTCAATAGATTGCCCACTGTCCTTTCAAACCACGAACCCAAGTCGTCGAAGCAGCAATGTAATTCAGTTGGTGGCGTCAAAACGATTTCCAGACGATGAATCTTCGGGCCAAAGAGTTATTCCTCAATTGAGTATGACCGAACCTTCCATGGCGGACTTGTTTTTCCTCGTTACCGGAATGCCATCAAAAATGACCCCACACCATTTCTTATGATGCCTTCAAAACATGCGAACACGTTGGCAGAGATAAAGGACAAGCACTCACATGTCGTTTCGCAGTCTGGCGAGAGCTGGGAGCTTTTTCGACATGTTGACCCATGTCAAGGATCCAGAATTAGGGGTAAATTGTATCGACCCTAGTGTACTCGAGATGCGACAATGAGGCGAGACAAGTGGTCGATTAACGATGCTTCTTTGCTTCTGCCAGTTTACTCCCCTCGGTTTCTTTCAAGGACTTTCTGTCTTCCAAGATGGACATAACGATGTAAGCTACAAGCACTAGGTTTGCAGCGCAGACAGCAGTTATGGCAGCATAATTATGGTTACCTGCAAAACACACAGTAAGTGATGCTCAAGCACGATTGGGGATAACACCGCACCTCCCCACATGTACCTGAGCGAAACGAAGTATGATGAAATCGGTAGAACTGCAAGCGTGACTGCGAAGAATAGCAACTTTATGAGAGCACCCCTGTGTGTGGGATTCATGTGAGGGATGCGCCACGTAAAATATAACCACACACCTCGAGGCTGCTTCTGCAGTCGTATTAGCGATTATAGACTGGTTGCTCATGGAAGTAATTGTAGGAGACTCGCGGGTGACTACGCCAAAAGCTAAAAGTCGTGAAGTCGCCCAGAATGACGTTGACGTTCAAGAAGTTTATTTGATTGCGTGGCAGTGCCCTATTTTTGTGATCAACGCTTGTTGATCAAATTCTCCGAGAGTTGCTCTTCAGCAGCTACTGGCAGCTCATAGCAGCTATTCACTGGCTGTAACTAATTTACCATGTTCTGGCTCTCGCTGTTGGTAAATCTATTCGAGTCTCTGAGATCAAACTCGCTTCTGAATCGCACACGCTAGGACTAGTGCGTTTTTTTATCGCCTCAGGGTTCGGCAGAATGATCTTGCGAATGCTCTCATGGAGGTCACAATACTGTACTATCCTTGCGAGCGGCGGCCTTAATTGGAACCTTGGGTCTACCTAGCGCTCATCAGATATATTTTCCCTGCCGGATGACTAGCATCCCTTCTGCCACAGTGTGGGGATCGCCTACTGCCCGCAAACACGCGCTCTTGATTCATGGACTAACCTCTTCTTCGCATACATGGCATAAGGTGGCATCCTCCTTCGCTGCTCAAGGTACGGCTCGGCGTGTGTTGCTCGACTTGGAGGTACTGAGCACCAGCAGGCTACTTGGTCACAGCGCCTAACCTCATCGGTCACGGATTGCGGTGGACCACAGATTATCACATGGACTCGATAGTGGAAGATCTCCGTTCATATCTGTCAGCGAGGAATTATGATTTGATCATTGGTCGTTCAGTTGGCGGCGTAATTACATTGTCCCTTTTCCCTCATCTGTCCCGGTCGCACCCAACAGCCATCATCATTGTTGATCCACCTTCACAGCAAAAAGTGGAGACGATTCCAGTCAAGGATGCTATATTTTCCGCGTCATGCATAGATATTAAGGATGCGAGTACCTATTTGGCCGAACATCCCTTGTGGACAGAAAAGGATGCCATATACATGGAGCTCGGCACTCGTTTGGCAGATCCCGAGGTTGTCCATGGTATATATAACTATTACAAGGTAAGCTTTGGCTCATCTGCCTTCTTGGATCAATTTAGTCATGTTGGCTGCCTGCTACAGCTAAATCAACCATGGAACGTCCTTCATTATCTCGAAAAGACATCACCAGAATGGAAAGTGACCATCTTAATCGCAGATCCTGCGGTCCACCAGGTCTGCTTTGCTGAGGACCTCCAACCGTTTCCTCACGTTCGATCTGTCTATGTACCCAACGCCGGACATTGGATACAGTACGAATTCCCTGAGGTTGTGGTTAAAGAAGCCTTGAAGACGGTTGCTGGATTGAAAGCAGTTTGATACTGTCTGTAGTTTCGTCGATGGCAAAGTGTTCTTGAGCGTTAGGCCGGCGTAGTCTAATTATTGACCAACTCCTAGTAGTAGGCGCTCCGGTACAGCCAATGTATTTCATATATTAGTGTACAGTTCGCCTACTACAACCGGCTCTCCCAGTGACACTACACCGCTCATGTCCAACTCCTTGCCATCTTCGCCAAGGCATGCCCAGCAGCCAACAATACAAGAAGATACGACGCTGGAACAGTCCAAGGCACTCCCTTGGCACCATCCGACACGCTGGCTGAACGTCTGGCAATTTGTAACGCGCTCTGAGGCTGACATGTTGCTCTTCTCGATTGCTGTTAAGCTTCTTCTCTTTCCCTCATAGTGAGCTTGGATCACGCATTTTTGTAGACCTAACTGAAGGATAGTGTAGTCGCTCAACAGATTTTGAAGTGCACCGCAACTGGCTTGCAATCACCTACTCCCTTCCGATTTCGCAATGGTACTATGATGTATGCCACCACGTAGTGCTCACTACCGTTCCATCATTGACCAATCCAACAGACCACGTCACAATGGAGTGAGACTCCCTCTTGACTTGCATTCACGATAATGTTGATGCGTGCTCTACAGCGCTCGACTACCCTCCATTCTTTGCTTATTTTGAAAAGCTCTTGTCACTCCCGGCATCATTTATTGATCCCCAGATAGTAAACCTTTATAACCTGAACTACGACGCGTGGTCTGTTGTCGCATACCAGCGAAGCACAGTGATATTGACTGAGATTGTCCTCGGGGCAGCATTACTCAGGTTCGTCACCTGCGAAACCTTAGAGTGACGCACAAAGTTGATCTTGGCGATTTAGATTCGTTCGTGGAGCAGTCGACCCTTCGCGGCAACGTGTCCTCTCCGCCTCCGTCTTCTTCCATCCAGGTTTCCTCATTATCGATCATATTCACTTTCAATACAATGGCTTCATGTTTGGAATCCTGCTCTGGTCAATTCTCATGGCGCGCGAGGTGAGAAACTCCCGTCGCGGTGGCGTGAATACTTAGGTTTGTCTTGTGTTATAGGGCAGAAAGCTGACGAGTGGCCTACTGTTTGCTGTGCTTCTCAACTTCAAGCACATCTACATGTACTTTGCGGTAAGCTCTCTGGCTGTGCTCTGTTCATATCATTCATAACTCGACAGCCTGCTTACTTTATCTATCTTTTGCGTTCGCATTGTATGTCCCCCTCTGGCGAGGTTCTCCCAACAAAGTTCATCTCGCTGGCAAATACCGTGATCTTGGTTTTTGGAGCCTCGCTTGGACCATTCATCTTGATGGGGCAATTACCGCAACTTCTATCTCGTCTTTTCCCATTTACTCGTGGTTTAAATCATGCTTACTGGGCTCCGAATGCGTGGGCTTTGGTGACAGCGATAGACCGTGTACTTCTTCAGCGTATGATATTATCCACCTTTTCTTCGTTGGGTTTTCAGCGCTGATCTCGTACATTCAAAGTGGCTAGGCGTTTTGGTACGAAATTTATAGTAAACGAACAAGGGGTGGTTTCTACGTCACGCGGCCTTGTTGGTGACACTATCTTTGCCGTCCTCCCAAATGTCAAGCCAATTCATACATTCGTGATCACGATCGTTTTCCAAATGGTGGGCAAACAACATGTGGGATACCGCTTTTAGCTGATACCTCCCCAAAGCTTTTCCTTGTCAAACTATGGAAGGCACCGAACTACAAGTCCTTCTTGACTGCGCTCACGCTGTGTGGTTATACCTCGTACATGTTTGGTTGGCATGTCCATGAAAAAGCTATTCTCCTTGCCCTTATTCCCCTCAGGTAACGTCCTCACTGATCGCTGATGGTTTGGTATTTTCGAGACTCATATTGGCAGCCTCCTAGCAGCAGACGACTACGCCCACTTCAAAACTTACATGATAGCGAGTATTGCCGGAATATTTTCTCTGTTCCCTTTGCTATTCACACCTAGTGGTGAGCGTTTTTGGTGGAACGGTACCAATGGTCTTACTCTGGCACAGAAACCTTGGTTAAGACAGTCTACTCTCTTATCTGGGGCGTCACGGTACTCTATCCATTATACAAGCAAGTTTATGAGTGAGCGAATTCTCGTTATTGTTTATGAATTCTACTCACTTCAAGCCCCGTCAGGTTCCCGACTACGTTACCCTGGGTCATACTGGAGCAATTAGAAAATGCATATTTGCTGGGCTTCGCTCCATTATTGGCATTCTCTCTTGCCTTTCCGTTGGTTTTCGGTGGGAATCCTCAAGTCGAGTTTCTTCCCCTAATGATGACGAGTGTGTACTGTGCACTTGGCCTTGTGTGGGCTTTCATCCGATTGGGTACGATATACCTCAGGCAATAGTACTACTACTGCACATCTCGTGCGAGCATCGGTCGAAATACAAGTTATATCTACCGCTTCGAGATGTGGACAACTGCATAAGATGGTTAATGCAGAAAATTTCAGCATGAACATCTTCACTTGCCGTCCTCGTCTTCCAGAATGTGATCCAAGCCGACTTTCTGCCCTCGCGCGTGCTTCGCGCTGGCCCCCCACACAATGGCGCTAGGGGTAGTTGAGCAAGATGATGTATAAAAACCACCGGCTGAGGCTTACTATTTCATCTGTTTCGCGATCTCCTTGTGAATGGCACTGCAGAAATCCTCGACCGAACATCTTCCCCGACGTAGGACGACTGGAGTAGAATAATCCGGCGACTGTCCTCGCGGCTTTGTGTAAACACGGACAAGCTCCAGAGCGTCCCACATCTTTTCGATCAACTCGTCGACGTTCATCCACTCCTTAGATGATATTGGTACGCTGTTCGGAATTTTGTATCTGGAGGATAAGGTCGGATGTTTGCTATACCAGCAGGTCAAGGAAAGTCGCTTACAAAAGATCAAGTTCCTCTATCGAGATGGCATCTATCTAGTGGCAGACGGTAGTGAGCCCAACAAATTTGAATGGCGACGCCTGCTTACTTTGTTGAGAACCTACGACATTGGGTCAACACAGAGATTCGGTCTATGGTTACAACATGAACTCACATAGACAGCAGGCATGTAGACTCTGTCGGCTGTGTGAGCTGCTATGAGCAGGAAGGGGATGAAAGCTTGCCTGTTGCCTTCAATCACATCTACTAGATCATCCGAGGTGCAATTTGGTTCGCGTATGGTGACATCCGCGTTGCTGAGCTTGTACTCGCTGAGCACGGCTTTGATTTCATCCTGATCGATGTTTGTAAGGGGTACCGTATTTGTGATTGCAATTCCGCCCTTGTCTTTCTTGCGAACCATGATCGCCGGAGGTTTTTTGTTGAGTCGTATACCAAACCCTTCTAGTTCGCTTTCGATGAGCTTCTTGTCTCCGAGGGGTTTGAGGACGTCGAGCACGATGAAGATAAGGTTGCATGTCCGAGCCACTGCCAAAGGTGAAATAAGTCTTCCGTGGGTCCGCTGTGCTTCATTTCATACCGGCGATCACTAGCGAGCAGACCATCAGTAGAAAGAGTGATACACGCATACAGTCTACTTGCCCTGACGACCTCTACCACGACCGTCGTTTGCACCCTCGATAATACCAGCTAAGGGGAGCTGAGTGATAGTTTTCTGAAAAACACGAAGTACTCGCGTAAATCTAGAATCTGTATTGGAGCACCGTGCACTTTCAAGGTGCCCGGGACGGTGGTGAGGGTGGTGAAGTCGATCTCGGAGACCTCTGAATGAGTGCCTGTGAGTTTCGACATGAGAGTAGACTTGCAGATGGGTCAGCATGAAGATGTGACTGAGTTGGGTCCTCAGCCTCACCTTTCCGACTGATGGGAACCCGACGAAGCCGACAGATGCCACACCCGTTCGAGCTACATCGAACCCGATTCCTCCACCTCCACCACCCCCGGATGGCGATATCAACTCTCGCCGGAGCTTTGCGAGTTTGGCCTTGAGTTGACCAAGGTGGTAGCTGGTGGCCTTGTTCTTTTGGGCTAAGTGATTGATTGGCAAACGCAGAGGACAGGTATTGGTACACAAACATACTTCTGGCCTACGGGCTGGGGGTGAATGAAGCTATGGCCGGAAGATGTTGGTTAAGATTACCATCTCATCTTCGATTTCCTTGCAGCGACGGACATGCGTCAAGAAGAACGGCACCTACACAGAAGCGGGACATACTTTGATTTTCTGTACGGTCGTCATTTTTGCGGCTGCCAGTACTGATCAAGTTGGAAGACAACAAGTACTATTTAAATCTGATTATGTAATTTCAGGGTCGTTACCTTGATACGAGCTCGGTTCATCGCCTAGTACAGACTCTCCCTTTTGTCCCGTCCTCCCTCTCCCCTCTCCCCTCCCCCCTCCCCTCACAACTTTATTTACAGCGTGCTCGACACACCCAGCGATCAGTCGATTCTCTCTTTTCTTGTTCGCTCCTTTTAGCTAGCACGGTCTGTATGCGACTGCGTCGCACGCGCCCACAAACGATCTTTGCTCACCATACTCGACAACTCGCTCGCTATCGCTCCTTGATCGACTATACCATCTCCGTACAATGTGCTCCGGCCCTGCATGGAAACGAGAAATCGTTCCCGACCACAAGGTGCGCACACCATTGTTGCCCTCCCAAACTCATGAGTGAATGCCATCTTCGTAGTTTGACTTCGTCGACACTCGAGAATTCACAGACAATGGATTCTTCATGCGGTTAAAGTGAGTCCACCATACTATACCACAATACAATACACCTACGCAGAATGTCTCTTCATACGAATCAGTGTCTAACTGCCACACATATAGGTACTTGTGGCTTTACATCATCATTCTCAAATCATTCCTCGTGTATATCTCGGATATCTTCTCTGCAACTACGATGTTGACCACTTCGACATGGTCAAATCAAATCTTCAACGACTGTCAACGTCAAGATGGGTGTTTCTATATCCCATTTAATATCGGAAAGTGGTTGTTCGTGGGGTGTATCATCTTTGGTTTCCTTTTGGTGAGTATGCCCGTCCGATCCAGCCTCCTGTGTTCTCATCTTTTCAAGTTGGCATATGAAGCTCGCAAATCAAAAAAGATAGTAGCCAGTCGAGATATTTCATATGCTTTCACGAACGTGATGGCAAACCATTATTATTCACTCCGTATGTCGATATATCAGCAATCATCATTGGTCATTCAGTACATTCCGTTGCAGGCTCGTACGACCACTTCTGCTTCTTCGACCACATCAGTAATTCCACCAAGAAGAAGGATGACTTTGCTTTTTTTATCTTCTTTACGTTCAAGAGCAAGTCGTTTGGATCTTTCTTGTCATCATATGACTTCTGACATCCTAGCATAGGTTGGAAGCGGCTGCTTCTGTCTGATGGTCCTCGACAGACAATCAACGCCCTGACACTCTACAGTATTTACCTCGCGAAGAAGAACAATGGTCCGTGGTACGACGTGCCGAAGTACTTCGCTGGAAACAGTCTCTCGACGTCCGCCTTGACTGTTACGACGTGTTTCACCTTTGTCGTCTTCGCCGGCTCGCTTCTATTGCTCATCATCGCCGGCATCTGTTATATTCCCCTGCTTTGCTACATCCAAGGGAATTTGAAGGTAAGCCTCGCCACCATCCGAACCCAACAGACATCGGTTGACTTCCTTTCAGGAATATGTCTGCCACAAAGTTGACAAAGTGAGTCTTCAACCCATGTTCATTTTGCATGTACCTAAGTTGTCGTTAGCGTATTGCCGAAGTCATCAAACGCCGCAATAAGGAGCGGTTGGCTAAGGCTGCTGCGCTTGCGAAGAAGGAGGCCATGGGCGACTTTTCTCACCTCAAGAACAAGAAGGGTGAGATGATAGCTCAGCCCTTACCACAGCCAACACTGCCAAACCTCTCTGTCTTTGACGACGACGACGACACCACGTCCGTAATCAAGCGAGGGCCATCCCCAAGTCCTTATGCCCAGGACTATCACTATGCTTCCGATAGCAAGAGCGTGGCGCCAAGCTATCATACAAATCCTGTAGGAGCTGACTACTCTGATTACCCACCAATGCCAGCATACAACGGGGGGTATTCTCACCAGACCCCAAGCGCATATGGACAATACAACCCTTCCACAACCGCCTTTGATGAGGAGCCACCCCACAGCTACGTATACGACGATGACTACAGCAGCCAGGTCAACCTCCCTGCAACTGCAGCTCCTATCTCTTACCACCAACAGGGAGCGTATGGCCATACGGGGAGGCCAGAGAACCACGTCGCAGACGCCTATGATGTATATCAAGGCAGGGCGACGCCTGCGATACAGCCACCAAGCGACAGTGCGGTGGGAGTTGCTCGTGATGTGCAGGACTATCCGAGTCACTTTGCGCAGCCAGCGTATGCCTATGACTACTCATCTCACGGGGATCCGTATCGTCAGTACCAGAGGCATGGGGAGCAGGGTTTACATGAGTATGGACAAGCTATGTAGTCCGCTAGCGTCTAGAGGTGGATTGTTGCGACTTTGTTCCTTTCTCCCGCAGTGTTTTATTTACTCGATTTGACATCCATGTCACATGGCATCGATGAGAAACCAACTCGTGAGTCTCACCGTCACCAGGTTGAATGACCTGGTGCGTAGTTCTTGGTTTTCCGTCTACTTACATAAAAGTTGCCGTCCGACATTTGGTTCCAAGACCAGTGGGAAACAAGCTACCTCATTAATTATACAGGCAGGTCACCAGACTGATGAGCCTGGCCCATTGTCAGCATGTTGCCATTGACGATGCCTTATCAGCCTGTCGGAAGCAATCGAGACGTAGACGAGCTCCGCTCCTTGTAACGTCATGACGCTTTTAGTGAATGTCATAACTCGAGGTTTTCTCTGTGATCTAAGACAGCGACCAAAAACCTCCACTGTGCACCAAGTAGGTGTTCTCCTTGCTAATTCATAAACGTCGAGGCTTGAATTTCGTGATACGTTAATGCCATGCATGCATGAAGAAACATCTGGTATGCGTCAACGTTCTGTTTGACAGAAACTATCTCACAGCTCGATTTCAGATCTTCCAGGGAACTCTTGACGCAATACGGGTCACAGATCACCCTTGCAGCCGGTCATGCGATGTCGCATGGCAAAATAGCGTGTCCAAACGTCTGTCCTGATAAGAACTTTGCACTATCACTGCTTCAGCCGCCAACGCGGCAGTCACGCAATGCATCCCATTACCAAACAGGACGTCTCTTGCGAAGCCAAAGGCGACGTTCCAGCGACTCCCATCGATTCGCTTGAAGATAGAGACGAGGCCCTACAACTTGTGGGTGCAGGGGAACGCCGGCACTTTAGCGATGAATACAACCGCGAACTAAAGAGAAGGCTGGTGAGCGACTCGAAGTCGTCACCCCGTACCGAGTACAGGCTCGACTCACAGCTATAGGATCTCTTCATACCGACGATCGCGGCGCTCGTCTACTTTACCCAGTTTCTGTGAGCCTCTCGACGTCTCTCCGATTCATTTTGCTGAAACCCTGATTTAGTGACAAGACGTCTCTTAACTATGCGAGGTTCGTGGTCGGCCGTATCTAGCTAATCTTGACAGCTGAGATGCCTCGGGCTAGCATTATGGGGTTTCCTATCACCGGGCAGGTACGTGAATGAGGGCCCGTGATCTTCGGTCGAGACTCGACGGCCTTTAGGAATACAACTTGGTCTCCATGGCATTTTACCTTGGCAAGCAGCCTGCGCGTTTACACCGCGGGTTTGACGTGACGTACAGAGTACAGGTTACATCACTTGGGAATTCCCGACGGTTTATATCGCACAAAAGCTCCCGCTAGCAAAGTATCTCTGTGCGTCGCGGTCTGCCACGTCCGCCTGGTGCTTATCTCTTCTAGGTGCTAATATACTCGTATGGGGAATCGTCCTGATCTGTCATGCGTCTACCACTTCCTTTGGTGCATTCTTTGCCCTTCGATTTATCCTGGGTAGGTTGTACATCCATCTGCCGATCTGCTTGTTTCATCTTGTACCAGGAATGTGCGAGAGTTGTGTAGCGCCTATTTTGATTCTGATCATATCCATGTTTTACAAAAAGAACGAACAAGTAAGGTTGTTATATTTTCCGACGATGCATGTCTGATCAAGAACAAGGCCACACGCATCGCGTACTTTTACATGATGGTTCATCTCCTTTTCTCCCCAACGGAACCTTTTTGACCAGACGAAACAGCTTGGATTTACGCAAGTGTTTGGCGGATTCGCCTCGTATGTAAGTGCTCAACGGAGAAAACACGTCTCGCGATTGATCCTCGGTGTGTTTGTCGACAGGGCATCTCGTTCTACGATGGAACTGCACTCCGAGGGTACCAGATAATCTACTACCTCCTCGGCGGTCTCGCTATCCTCGTCAGCTTTGTCGTCCTTCTTTGGTTCCCTGATTCCCCGATGACCTGGCGTATGCTAACCGAGGAACAACGCATAGCATGCCTCGAGCGCGTCCGTGACGACCAAGGTGGGATAGCCAACAAGAAATTCAAAACGGATCAAGTGGTGGAAGCGTTGCTGGACGTGCGCACGTGGTTGATCGTCCTTGCGACCATGCTCAGTGCGTTCTTCCGTCACACCTCTCAGCGATCGCGTACTGAGCGAACGTAGCCGACATTCCGAGCGGTGGATTGACCAACTGTCGGTACCCCCTTTTGCTTTGGATGGTGTATCGTCTGACCTGTCGGCGTCCAGTTAGCAACATCATCATCAGGAATTTTGGGTATACGTGCGTGGACCGTCTGCGCTTGGGCGACGGTATCCGAGTCCTTACAAGTCCGTCTTGACCTAGATCGAGGCAGACGTTGGTACTTGCGACGCCAGCCGGGGTCGTGGAAGTGTTTTCCGTGGTGATTTGTGGATGGTATTCCGATCGAAAGGCGAGTCGTTTTTCGCTGGCGAGCGACTGCTTGGGTTCACGTACGTGGGGGCTACTATAGGGGGAAAGGATGCTTCCTGTCATTTGGGCGACGTTGCCCACGATCGCCGGAATGGGTCAGGAATGTCATGATCATGTTTTTCGAGATGATTTACGCTGTCGCAGCTCTCCTCATCGGTTTCAACGGGACGAGTCAAAAGGGGGTCTTGCTCTTTGGTGCGCTTCATAGAGATGGGATCCAGTTTTCCCGGCTGACGTTGCACACAAGGAACGTATCTCATCGGAACTTTTGGAAGTACGCTGTCCGTCATCTACGCGTACAACGCCAGCAATACGAGTGGGTATACGAAAAAGGTCTGTGGGCTTGCTTCTCTCCCCCGACCTCCGTCGTTGAACCGGTCGCTAGCTTACGGTCAATGCCTTGACGTTGACCTTTTTCTCCATCGGCAACATCGTTGGAACGGAGATATTTCAGCCGTCAGACGCACCTGCGTACATTCCCGGAAAGACGACAATCATGGTCCTGTTGACGGTACAGATGGGCGTGGCCTATCTCTTGCGTTTCATCAACGTCAGGTTGAACAGGAAGAAGCTGAAAGCGTTGGCAGAATTAAAGGCGGCCAAAGGCTGGACGGACGAGATGCTTCAGAGAGAGGCTGAACAGCACGCTTTTGCGGATTTGACTGATAAAGAGTGAGTGATCGTTCTAACGAGAGCAACGGCGCGCCCTCTAACAAGACTAAAAGGAATCCGTTCTTCATATACACTATATGAAGGCTATACCTGACCTCGAACGATAATATCGAAAGCGAGAGAGGACTGGTATGTAGAGATGATAAATACATCGTCCGTGAATCTGTAATGGACAATGTGCATGTAATAAATAATCAAAACTGTACTAACGGAAAAGCTTTTCCCAAATAATGATCGAAATGAGCAGGACGAGCAAGACGATGATGGCGGCAGTCACTACGCGTTGCTGATACATCCTGGGTCAAACAATGAGAATGGCAATCTATCGAGGCGAGTAGATGATACTGAACTTACCGCCTGATCATTTTCTTCAGTGTCCCCGACGCGCGGTCTACTGCCGTGTCTGCAGTCCGTAGCTGGGAGACAATGAGTAATGCATCCAGAACGCTGCAAAACAACGACCCACGGTATCTCTTGCGTTCTCGATCTGCTCCCGCTGAACACGGAGGTTCATCAGAATCTCAGCACCCTGGTCCTCGGTTTCGAGTGCGATCCGCTGAGAGTCTTGCAATCGTCTCGTGCCGTCTTCCAGAGTTGCCGTACCGGCCAACAGCCTCGTTCTGTCGCTCGTGGCGCCATACGGTTCGTCCGAGGTGGGCGTGCCAGCTCTCCCAGGCGAGGCGAGCAAGTCGGCCCGGGAAAACTGGGTGTGTAGGTCCTTGGACATCTTTTTGAACCTGGTCAGATCCGCTTTCGCGGTTCTAAGGCGAGTCTGGTACTGAGGTCTGAGAGACTGGGGTATCCCCTGGATTTCGATCTCCATTTGCGAGATCTGGAACGTATTGTCGTTAGCCGGTGGAGGGACGCCGAGGAGGAGGGCGATAACATGCCATTTCGTCCGCCTCGTCTAATTCCATTTCGACTCGTCTGAGAGCCGTTCGTCTCTGTTCTGTGTGGAGAGGTATGGATGTGTCTCACGGGGAACGTACGCATTGTCCTCACCTCCGCGTTCATCTTTGCCGTCTCCGTCGAGCTTTGAGCGTACGCTGTCGAGTATTTGACGAAAGTCTTGCTCGTACGTGTCGAAGAGTGCTGTTGGAGAGTTGTCCATGGTGGAGGTGGACGGAAGCCGGTGACAGCGTTGCTGCGGCTGTTTCCCACCAAAAGAGGCAGTCGGGCGCACTGCGGTTCGGTCAAGTGACAGCCATGTCCTCGAGCACTCCGTCCGTGTTGCTATGGCTCTCCTCACGCGTTTTTCACGCTAATGGGATCGTTGACAGGGTATCTTTGTATCTCGACCCTCAAATACGGGATTGGGTCCTGTTCCCAATCACCCTCGTCATGGTAGGTGCATCCCACTCACCCACGCCGCTCGCTGACCAGGTCTTTCCAAGATTCTCGTCGGCGTGCTGCGACATTATGTCGTCGTTTTACTACAGTCGACGCCCAAAAAGTTGTCCCGTGTGGCCCTTCGTGAACAGTGTGTCCCTTTGCCGTCTTTTGATGACGTCGTCTCAACATGCTGCATACATCCAGGCAAGCGCTCGCGCGAGCTCAAATACTCCGCGCCACGTCCGCAAAGTCGCCCATACCCCCGCTATACTACAAGACGATATCCCAGAACCTCTCCGAAGCGTTCAAAACTGGCACGTATCTCAAAGACGGTCCACCCAAAGGCGACTCGCCCTTGGCTGCATCGAATCCATTCTCGGACCCAGCTGCCATGGACGGGATGATGGCTGGGATGAAAACGCAGATGGTGATGATGGTGCCGCAAATGGTCATCATGGGCTGGATCAACTTTTTCTTCCAAGGATTCGTTCTCAGTGCGTCACCGCCGGTCTGACCGCTGCACGTCACTCTGAATCAGTTTTTTCCCAGTCAAATTGCCCTTTCCCTTGACGCTCGGGTTCAAGTCGATGCTTCAGCGCGGCATCGAAACGCCGGATATGGACGTCCGGTGGGTGTCCTCGCTGTCGTGGTATTTCCTCAACTTTTTCGGCTTGAACGGGCTGTACCGTCTCATCCTTGGGGGTGACAACTGTACGTGTTTTCGGTCTTGGTATCGGGTGTGATGGTAACGTGCGGATCTCCGTTGGGCAGCTGCTGACTCCACGCGTGACATGACCATGTCGCCGTTTGCGGGGATGGGAACGGCGCAGTCCGGTCAGCCACAGGATTACGCCAAGTTGTTCAAGGCGGAAAGAGACAATCTCGAGTTTGCGGAGGGGCTGTACGCCTGGGCGGGAGAAGATATGGATGGCAAGATTCTTGGCAAGTATGGAAAGCTGGCACCGAGCAGAGGGTCATTACAGTAGTATCATCTAGGAGCAACAGAGTACCGTTACATGATCAAAGAAGTACACATCTGGAGAGATCGTAACCAAGGATACCTAGAGCAAATCTAGGCCATTTCGCTGCGCTGGTGCAGATTAGAGGGAGATAGAAGTACATGAGACCGCTTCGCGAGCGTCTATGCGATAAGGTATGATGGAAGGGGAAGTGGCGGATGAATCTATACTAGGCCATCATAGAGGGACAAGGCCTTGATTAAAATGAGTCACATGGATGAGTCGGAGAGAGCAAGACCGTGTGGGTGAGACCTACCTGTACTATAGTTGGATCTTGCTTGCTGCCCTCTACGAATTCGTCATAAGTGAGCTTGGCGTCCCTGTCTCGATCCATATTTCTGAAGATCTTGTCCACACGCTGGGAGGACAGGGTCAGGTGGGGGAGGGAGCGGGAAAGGGGACCAGACCTTTTCGGGAGTGTCTTCGTCAGCGGGGAGCTTGACCATCTGACCAGTCATCTTGTAGATGGAAGTGACGATCTGGAGCATCTCGTCGTAGGTGATGAAGCCGTCCTTGTCGATGTCATAGAGCTGGAATGCCCCTGTGGAGGGCGAGTGAGAAGGCGGGCGATGGGGACGGAGGGGATTTCATACACTTGAGCTTTTCGTCTAGGCGTCCGCGACTCGTGACGCTGAGGGCGCAGATGAACTCTTTAAAGTCGATCGTGTCGTTTTTGTTTTCATCAAAGACGTTGAAGACGTAGTCCGCGAACTCGCCAGGGTCGCCGAAGGGAAAGAATTGCTTATATATGCGACGGAACTCGGACCTGTCGAGGTGGCCGGAGGGACAGTCCTTGAGAAAACCCTTGTACCTGTAGGGGGGGTCAGCGGGTGCATTGGAGAGCGTGAGCGAATGGACCATTGCTGTAGTTCTCGCTTGTCGACTGTGGATAAGATGAGATGGGGGTGCAGGTGCAGGTTTGGGCTTACAGTATGTGTTCTTTTGGAGATCTGCGAGCTGGTCTGGGGATAGTTTTGAGTGTGACTTTCCCATTGTCGATGAGGTGATGAGAGAGACCCCGGGGTCGGAGGGAGGAGGAGGAGAGGACCTTTTATGGTACAAATAAGCTTGATCTGTTTCTTCGTTCGACCCGACTCGACATCATGTGTTACCAGTACAACCCACTCGCAGACATCCCCGCCCTCCCCTGTCCAATGTGCAAGGTCTTCAAGCCAAGCGCTGCCCGGTACCGTATCGTCATTCGTCCGCTCTCCCAATGCCACGCTCATCCCGAACAGCTGCCCACACCTCCGCGACGTCTGCTACAACAGAGCCAACCACCCCCGCATCGACGTCGTCCACCTCAAGAACGCCGAAGGTATGTCCCCCTCTCCCGCACCCGTCACATCCCCATAACTCCAAAACAGTAAAGTCTTTCAATGGCTGTGGTTACTGCAAGGTCTACTCCCCTCCTCTCCTCCGATCCCCTCCGTCCTCACCCCGTTCCGCTACAGTGGGCTCGCTCCAACCCGAAACTCACCGTGTACAACAACCACGGCTGGCCCGGCTGCTGCCGTCCACCCACACAGAGCGAGCACCGTCTCATACAGCCCGCCGACTGGCCCACCGTCAGCATCGTGCACAACATACCCATCCCACCAGAGATAAAGTCCGTCCTCGACGCCGTCCTCTCCAGAAGCAGCCCTCTCCCTCCCATCATCTCCCCCGCCCGTGCACAACCCCAGC
>QGOI01018322.1:0-27454 GCA_003313885.1 Boletus sp. MG55 | reverse complement strand
CTTGTTGCAGGGATGGGTATGATCGCCCTGAAACCGGGTTTCCTGAAGTAGGCGCGACGGCACCATAATGCTGGGGCGGAACCGAAATAGGCTGAACAGAGGACGAAGGGAAACCCTCCTGGGCGCTGCTCTGAGGCGGATAGAATGGTGAATTGAGTGTTGGGAAATTGAAGCTAGCCGCTGAAGCCCCCGAGGAGCTCGCTGAACGCATTCCCTCTGACGCGCTTGTATTGGTCCAGGCATGCGACGACACGGACTGAGGATACCCACGGTGCCTGTCATCCGCGCCAAGGTCATGGCTGTTCTGTGACCACGACTGCATGTGCATCCGACTTTGATCGTCCCTTGCGCCAGACCACGGTTCCCCAGTAGAACCAGATTCTGTAAAGTAGGACGAAGATTGCACATGGTGTTGCTGTTGAGCAGACAAATATGGATGGTAATAATTTGTGCCGTGCTCTGATCCGCGAGCGGCGGATGGGATAGAAGATCCAACCCCGGCGTCGGGCGTGGCACGACCCGGACGAGCTATATAGGACACTCGTGTGTCACCAAGGGGACGGTAGGGTACATCAGGAGGCTGGTAACTGGATGATCGCGACGTGGTGGTTGAAAACGTTCCGTCCGAAGGATCCGCGGGGAGGCTTGTATACCGAACGTCCTGCCCACTGCTGCGTGGATCGTCTGCGTCAGCCACGTCGACGGGAGATACATCACTGTACTCTGCCCCTCCAGTGTAGTCGTCCACGAGGTCCGAGCTAGATGTGTGGTCCGCGGAGTGACCAGGAGCAGGATCAGGTTTGCGACGTTTGCGACTGTTGTTCGGCCGCCTCTTGTACACATAGTCTGGGTACTTCTGATTGAAATTATCTTTAAGCAGTTTGGCTTGATCAAGGTAGAACTGTTTCTCGGACTGGATAATCACGGTCAGACGACTGATGATGGACGTGTAGAAATGAAGCCCTAACCAAGCTCATCCCATTCCATTCGCGACTAAGAATCTTGCTCACTTCGCCGGTGCGCATCGATTGGTTCTCCGCGGCAACCTGTGGTCGACGGCGGCGGGCGAATATCATGAACGCATTCATGGGTCGCTTAGGAGTGCCATCGGCGTTCAGCGTTTGCGAAGTCAACGTAGCGTTCGGATCGTCTGCGAAGAAGTGATGAAAAGTTGACATGGAGAGGATACATTTGCGCGTACCATCGACACAAGACTCCATTTTCTGTGGATCAGGATATCCTAGATAACTGGCGTCGTCGTCTGAGCCAGAAGGGGACCCGCGGTCATGCAATGTCCCAGAAGGTTGCGCCACAGCATGGTACCGCCCTTGCGGGTCTGGGTTGTAGCCTTGCATGTCAACGGAAGCGGAAAGTATGCAGGACCACTCGAGGAGAGTGAGCAGTATATATCAGGCTCGAAGGAGGAGGGATGGGTCCACTTCTGCGAAGGTCAATGATCGACAGAGAATTCCAGCCGGATAACAAACAGGACGGATTGGAGCTGAACCTCAAAGTACGGAGCAACTTCTGGCTAGAAGCCAGTGTTTTCTAGGAAGGGTTTGTTGGCGTAAGGAAGCAAATAAAAACATGGCGGGAAGACGAAAACCAACTGGCGAATTAGGTCTGATCGTACATGCAGAATCAACCTTGGTACCTTGAATTCGCGGAGCTCGTGGGTCCACCCGCTTGGGCCGCATCAATGATCGAAACCGAGCGCTCACAGAACACTTTCACTCAAGCACAGTCATTTCTTTGAGAAATCTCCAAGGACAGGCCATTCGTCCCGGTCGTTCAGGTGCAATCTTGGATCGAATCCCGCTTCGCGATCACGCGTTCCCTTTTGGGCTAGATGCTCATAGGGAAGGCCCTCTTTTTAAGGCGCTCAAGACCCCGAAAATACATGGCGCATGTTACCGAGGCTTGACCAAGGAAGGCTATACTCACGGTGAAAACCCCCCAGGTTCCAGGTCCCAGATTAGTGACTCGTGTATGTTGTGAGGCTATCCTGGTGCCCGGAATCTGGTTCGCCCACTTGGCCTGCTGCAAAGAAAAATTTAACTTTCCATAAACGTGCTTCTAGTGAATGTTTACCGCAGCACGGCAATAGTTCCGGTCCCCGTCGCGTAGGGAGCCGCGGCGGAGATGGTTGCGTGATTGTCTACTGTAAGTTGTGCTCAGCTTCGTGAAAGGGAGCTCATCTTGAGTGATTCTGTCGTCTGGACCCTTACCGGCACCAATCAGCAACTAAGCAAATTTTGCGCTAGTAGATCATTTCAGTTCGGCCCCGTCAACATGCACGCGGAAGACACCTGAATCATTTGCCACTTACGGGAATTGCGTGATTTCCGATCCGGAGAGTTCCGACTAGTGTGTGGGCTCACGACCTTCGGCCTTGTCCAGGGGACCGCGTCCTGCATCTATCATGCGTAGTATCGACCTAATCATGATCTATCAAAAACGTCTACCTCAGGGTGCACCCTAAAATTCGTAAAGTCTTGGGCACAGGGATATTATGTATCGTTTGCCGCCGTGTTCTCTGCATCTTCTGCTTCTCATCAAAGGCCCATCATTAACATTCGCGGCAGGCTCATTGGGCAGCAGGATAAGGTTTCCCAGATAGCCCGTGTACCAATCGTGCACAGTTCAGACAGCATGGAAACAACGTTACAGAAGAGGTGTGGAGCTTTCAACACTTCCATACGTCTCATCGCTGGTCTCATCTCCGTCTGATTCTCCAACTTCAGAACTTTCTTCGATGCTACTAGTCCTCGCATGCTCGAGCAGATCTGCGGGACAAGGGCAGCGGCGGGAATTTGAAATACCCCAACCCTCCTCAGTCCTGAGTGTTCCGCAATCCTCATCCCTAGCGTTGTAGAGTGGCGCATTGAAGTTGATGCTTGATCTGGTCGATCTGTGATGTCGTAGTCAGTGGACAACGCAGTCTGGCCCGCAGTTCTGCGCATTGATATCGATATGTTATGTATGTGTGCAGTCGGTTTCACGACCCACCTTTAACCCACGAGGACTAGATGATCTCCGTCTCAGAATCCTGCTCTAATCATTAATATCTGTGCATATTACAAGAACTTCATTAGAGCGTCAAGGATAATTTCGCGGGTGACGAGGAACGCCCTGGGCCAGTATATCCATATCGCGGTAAACGAAGGACTCAAGGAAACCAGATTTCTCAGACCACCGTAACTCGTGGCACACATCAATCCATGGAAGATGCAGGCACAGCAAAGGATGCATCACTGACACTGTGCCTTGCGTCAAGACTGGGTTCCATTGCTTCATTAGTACAATGAAAACCTGCCCTCGGGGAAATGCCGCCATCATGCATCATGCTCGTAGTGAAGAGAATATTGGCGAAGTTGACGAGAGTGAAGAAGTGTGAAAGCGCTCAGCGTGGCGTATTTTGATGGCCTTGGAGTAGATGGTAGTGTGAAAAGCTCGAGGAGGCACGGCAGCTTAGCTTCTTCTCCTAAGGGATTTGGGTTATCTTTCCGAGAAGATGGCGCATCCTGAGTACCGTTGGCATGTTTCGCTCGCTGACGTAATACTCTCCATCCCACAGAGCAGCCCCATACAGATTTTACACCAATCACGAAATTCCATCTACCTGTCAGAAGTCACAACAGATGACGATTATAAGCGTTTGATCTGTTGTAGCTTGAAACCGCATGCCGTATGGCAGTAGTCACGTCGGCCGCAATGTCCACAGGTTTCATGGATCGATCAATGTGTCGCGGTACGCTTGCTGCCTGGCTAGCGATCCAAAGTAGTTTAAGACTTTAAGTTACCTAGAACAAATCAGTCAGGAAACTCTGATCCGTACGAGTAGTAAATTTCACAACGTTCATCCCGCGGCCGTCAGTACAAACCCCAGGGACTTGCAAGATTTTGGAAGGTTGTGACTAATATCACTATGCTATCAATCTCAGCATCAAAGAACCATGAAAGCAACCACTCACCATAGGCCCCCTTCGTCGAGCAGAAATAGAGACTGTTGGGTCGCAATAACCGATCTCGGTGAGATCACCATATTGGTCTGAATTGCTGGCTGTACACGCGAGACATCGCTCCGCTTGCAGGAGGGTTTCCGGAAGGGCCCGACCGCATGTAGCTGGGTACTCGTGGATTAGAGTGCGAGAGAGGAAACAGATAAGACGACGGACATGAGTGATATTACTGCCAAGACAGAAGAGCTTCGACTCCATTTTCCTTGATAGGAACCGTCTGAGTTGAAACTGATCTCGGAGATGAAAGAACAAGTGAGGACTTTATCTCCTCGCTCAGGAGACCTCGGTGTCACAGGCCACTGACGTTTCAATGCAGAAAATACCTGGGCCGAGCTGAGGCTAAGCCTACCATTGCCCGCATCCAAATCAAATCAGGTGATCGCCAGGATTCTTGTTTGCAGAAAAGGCGGCGAAAGCCCGTGAAGCAAAGCCCCGTACCTTTGACCCGAATGATGTGATTGGTTGATACTACCCGCCATAACAATGAAAAGCTCAGTGGAAAAAGGAAAGCCACCACGGGCCCGGCCGATGCCACCCTGAACTGCGGTGTGCGGGGAACGCAGTAAAGGGAGTGTCCGCCCGCCGCGCTTGCGCAGGCATTTGATTAAAATGTCACATCATATACCTGAGAACATGCGCACGAATGATTACCTGACACATTTATGCTTAGTCAAATTAGTAGCCCAACTTGAAGGCTGGCATGCAACGCGTGTTAGCTCTTCGCTGTGATCATTACAACCTTCTATCATTCCGATTGATGAAAAACACCATCGTAGACGCTAGTAAGTTCCGCCTTTGCTGCGTGCTACGCCAATGTTTTCTGACCATAGCTAGACTTCCCAAAGACCGTGGATGGACGGGTATACCACCTCGGGATAAAATCTGGCGAGGTGGCAAATAGGATCGTGAGGTTCCCTGACGTCGTTAGCGCATAAAGTGTTTTCAACGGAGCATGTTCGATTTTATTTGGACCAGGTCACTGTTGGCTCTCTTTCCCGTGCCGAGCACATCGCGACATACTTTGATGCATCCCCCAAACCGTTTTCATTATATTCCGAACGCGGGTTTCTGACGATTACAGGACAGTATCGGGGTACCCCCGTGTCTGTTGTGTGTATCGGCATGGGTGCACCAAATGTAGACTTTTTTATCCGTGAAGCGAGAGAGTGCCTCCAAGGCGACATGTTGGTCATTAGGTAGGCTTTTTCTTTGTGTCAGCCTCGAATTCCCAAATTTACCCATATTTCTACAAGGCTTGGATCATGCGGTTGTTTGACAGACTTGCCGGTTGGGTCTCTCGTTTTACCTAAAGCCAGCATCGCGGTTACAAGAAACCTAGACTTTGATTTCGCGAACGGGGATCACTGGAGGGTCCCTTATACACTAAGTAAACCGGTGAGGCGAATAAACCTTGGCACAAAGTCCTGTTCTTCTGACAATGAAATGTACCGTAAAAGATGCCCGCAGACTCGGGTCTCCTGATGACCGTACGTTGACGTACTTATCATCGCTTGGAATGACTAGACCTCCATCATAGCTTCAACGTACTTTGGAGTCCACAAGGCCAGTGGGCGCTTCGGGCGCCGTCGTACGCAATGCCGTGAACGCATCTACAGACAGGTATAGAGACATCACCCGTGCACAGACGTCCTCCAGATCTAAGATATGATCTCGACAGTTTCTACTCTTCTCAAGGCAGACAGACCTCGTTTCAAGATTACAATTCGGGGTTGATTGACCACTTGAAGGAGACGATAGAAGATATCGCTACGCTTGAGGTAATGTTGTCGTCGGCCTTGGCGAGGGATTTATTTTCTTTTTATGGGGGACTCATCGTGCTGTCACCATATACAGATGGAGACTTATTGGGTTTTTCATCTTGCGGCAAGCTGGTCAGGTGTCTCGAGCCCTTCGCCCGCACTGAACCCGCCGTTGGCTGCCGATCCGATCTTTCCGACTGCTACATCCTCTCATCCAGAAACCGTCTGCACGGCCCAGCAGGGGTCGCAACCCATGAAGGATGCAGTACTACGACAACCATCGATAAGAGCAGCGGCCGTTCATATGGTTTTTGCGTCTCGATTTTCTCAAGCATTTATAACTCCCGAGCACGTCTCCGAACTCGAGGCATGGTGTGGTCGAGCAGTACTGGAGGCGCTTCGCGCCATAGATATCCCGCAGGATGTATGTGTCAATGAGCTTGAGGTAGCAACGTAACTGATGCCTTCGAGCTACTTAGCGATTGCACCCCCTGGAAGGGAGTGTATGGGACACTGAGGGTATTCCCTTGAAGGCGGCGCTGTGAAGCACACTTATCTAAGTTACCCCAGAGCATACCAATAAGATTTAGAGATTTCCTTTCTTGCTTTTCTTGCTTTTGACTGCATGCATGGGTGGCAGCGTTGAACAAATTGACGGACTGTGCCGTGCCAAGCAATTAAACGCCACATCTCCTTCAGAGCCTTTGAAATTGAACTACTATGGACGAGTTGGACCACCAACCAACGTTTCCGAAGCACCCGAATAGAAGTTTTAGTCGCTTTGTTCAGATGCGGCGGCGTGTATCCCTGAACCTTCATTTCGTAGAACCGAACAGGCAGGACTCGCCGAACTGGAGTTCCAACTTATCCGTAAAGTTACCCGAGGAAGAGAAGGGTGTACGCCGCGATCAACTTTCTGAAGCGGGCTTCGGGATGGGCTGCGCCCATTTTTTTGGAAGGACCCTTAATTCCCTTTTTCACCGACCGTCCTCCAATCACAGCTCTCGAATGGCCTACGAAAGTGTCGTCAACGGTAACGTCATAGTGTCTTCGCACATGCTACTCTTTGTTTGGAAGTGATTTCAAGAAAGTCGTGCTGCAAGATGCTCAATTGCTCAACCATTCAAATCATGGGGTCAGATGCGGCTTCAAGTTGCCCAGCTGTTGTACTGTCATTCATTTCAACTACTCTGGGAACAAAGCAGGCGGAGTCGAACATCACGGAATTACGACAACCAAGCACAATGCATCAGGTCCAGGGTGTTGTGGATCAGCGGACATTACACGCTGACTATGACAGGCAGGCTGCAATTGACGTAGTTTGGGTGAAGTGCGTCTAGGTCGAGTGACGAAAGGTACTCACAGGGATCCACATTGCTTACCGAATACGCAAATATTGTGATTGGTGGCGGTCACTTGGAGATGACCATCGTCCCGAATCTCCCCAGCGACAGCGCTTCGTGATGGCTAATTTGCGGGCAGTCTTCTAGATGAAGGCAAGTGAGGCGACTAGGGTGCAATGCTTCCCGCATGGGGATGAGGGTAGATCTTGATGAACTGCTCGCAGAAAGTTCACTGGGGTCAACACGTTGCTGGGACGGCTTGGTCGCCAAATTACGCATCTTCTTGAGCGGGCGTATTTTTCGGCCTAGCACCGCCGAAGCGAACACCTCGGCTTCGAGCGCTTCCTTCTCCTGTTCGTCTCCGTCGTCCTCCGGAGCGAGCGACCTCGTGTGCACTGTTGACCACAACGTTCTGAAGTCAAAGTCGGAGCAGCTCCACAAGATAAGATCTTCTAATCGTGGGCATACGCGCACACCGCACAATCTGGTACGAACACCTCCTGTCACGGGAACACATCCGTACGCCTCTGCTAGTGCGTCCAACACCACATTGACTCCTGTGCATCCTCCCAATGTCAGCGAGAGCAGGTTGGGCATGTACCCGAGCATCGACCTGCCATGGCCGGCTGAGATATCAAAATTGGATACGGAAAGGTGGGTAAGGTGTAGGAGGCGGGGATCCCTGAAGATGGATTCCAGCCTAGGAAGGGAAGGGAGACCTGATTCTTTGCGTATATGCTGACCGACGAAGGTGACATCAAGCTTAGTGAGGGAGGGGAAAAGGAATTGACGTAGCGAGGAGCCAAGAGTATCTTCGTTCTGGCAGTTCACGTTAAGCTCTTTGAGGGCGTGGAGCACGAGAACGTTCGAGAGTGGTTCAGTTTGGATAAACGAATCCTGGTCGTGGATGTGGTTACCGCGAAATTGAGTAACATCAAAACGTTTAGTAGGGGACTGGGCAATTAGAAGATCCCAACGTTCGAGTCCGGGGAGAGTTATGAGAGACATAAACGGAAAGACATCCCTGTGATATGCATATTTCCACTCGAGACGCTTCAACTCCGGCAATTCAAAGGAAGAGACGACCGCCAGGTTGTGTGGCTCAGTGACACCATGAGATAACTGCCCGTTCGTCGAGAGTCGCGTGATCACATCCCATACAGGGGTCACTCCGATCAAGGAAAGCTCGTGGAGCTGAGGGGTATGTCTCAGAAGGTTGATGAGATGGGACATCTTGGGTGTGAAGTGGTGTAGTCGCGTCGAATGCGATTTCTTAGGAGGGTAGGATAGTTCAAGAGTGCGTATCGTTCGAACCAAGAAGGCAGGGAGAATTGACAGTGGCATCTGTTGCAAACGGAGATGCTTAAGCATAATTGGACTACCTGGGGGACTTTGATCCGATGACAGCAGATCAGAAGTGAGGAGTTGGGTGCCTTCAAAAGAAGGATCCAGGGTACTGAGGGCGAGGTCTAGGAACTCCAGATCATGAAGGTGTCCATAAACACTTGTGATACCTGTAAGAATGTGTTCCATGCTGCTAGCGAAGCCGCATTCGAAGGTAAGCGAACGGAAGCGTCGATGCTGACAGCACAAGGTGTGGATAATGTCAACCGAGGTGGCAGCTTCGAGCGTCAACTTGTCCAAGCTGTCGGAAGGGCTAGTACTGGGAGTGGAAATGAAAGTGAAGGAGATAGGTGAACTCCCCGCGCGTTGCAAGAACACGGACAAAGGCTGAGGTATCCACTGGGGTGTTCGGTAAGAAATAAATGACCAGAGACGCGACGTCGCGAGGGCGAGTTCACGCCACTTGTGGCATACATGTGAGATGAGGACTGGAGCTGAATTGTATGGTAGTCCGATTGCCAAGTCGGTGCTCTCGTCCTCGGTACGGATGAGGAAGATTTCGATGAGGAGTTCCGTTGGGAGCCAGTTAATAGGCTGCTTCTGGCTTTTCAGTTCTGTAATCTTTGAACCCAAAGCCTCTCTTTCTGCTCTGACAGAGCTTTGGAGCCTAACCATGTCCTCCAGTATGCGGGCAAAGTCATCCTCTCTGCGCTGCAGAACACTGAGCTGTGCAGTGAGCAGCTCAATCTCCTGGTCGATCATCTCCGGAGTCCTTTTGGACATTCAGACGCGCAGATTCAGAGGAAGGATGGAGTATCACTAGAAGGGATAGGCAAACTGGCTGTAGCTCGTTGTGTACCGCGATGTCGGCGTGCAAGGCGCATTTGGCTTTGTGTTGAGCTTTGTGTTGACGTTGCGCGGAGTTTTAGGATTGGCAGCACTTTACTCGCGACTCTGCATCACTGATTCACTGGTGGCTCACTGGGAACGTTGACCGTTCGAACCTCCATCAAGGAACTCGACCCTATGGAAATGGTTGTCTTGAACATTCTGCTGGTTTTACATGCAACTGTATGGTGTGGAGTTGGACAAAGTCGTGCTGGGTTGGAGGAAGACGAAATATTGGCATTCCTCTGTTTATCTACTCGTAACCAGTCAAGACAAGCATCCCCATAATAACTGGGCTCCATGCAACGATCGACAGACGAGTACAAAAGCGGCGCGAGCCTGACAGATACTACATCAACTTTCTGAAGCGGGCTTTGGGATGGGCCGTTTCTTTTTGGAAGGACCCTTAATTCCCTTTTGCGCTGACCGTCCTCCAATCACAGCTCTTGAATGGGTTATGAAAGCGGTAACGTTATACAGTGTTTTGCAGACTAGTAGCAGCAGATGAGTTTCTTGCAGCTTCGAACTCGGGGCTCGGGGTGGTTCTTGTTCATTGAGTACGAGTCACTTAAACGGCGCTGCCAGGGGGTGCAACACGAGGTGCCAGTCGAGTTGAACAGAATGACGATTGCCCTTCGCAGAGGTCACGGAGGCAAAGGGGTAAACGAGGCTGAACTTCTTGTCACACACGGCGGATGACGTTCAGCAGCTTTGCACGATCGAGCATCGAAAGCGGGCTCAACGCCCAACCTGGACCGCCTGTGCTATGCTTCCTACTGAGCAAGGGAGCTCGAAGTCATAGACAAGACACGAGAGCGAGAGCGAACGTGATGAGCATCATAACAAGTGTTGGTAGAGTCCGGGCATGCTGATCTTCAACCCGAATCCGCATTCAAAGTTTGATCGGTTCCGGCTCAGCGGCCAACACCGAACATCGAATTCGTAAGCTGTGGTGTTGCGATCCAAGTTGCAGTCTGTTCGAGGGAGACGTGTGGAATGGCAATATACACTTTTATTGAATAACTCGAACAGGAGCAGCGCTGAGGATCCGGCCTACTAGTGGTTGAGCCATTTGCCAACTTGGGTTGTCTTCGGATCAGCCAAGACCGTCGTCCTCGTGGAGACTGTCACACTGCATAGGGGCTCAAAGAACTGCGCATAAGCGGTAAACCGGGACCGGAGCCGGCACCGTGGACCTTTCGGCACGAGGATATCAAATCGAGACTCGGCTTTGGTTATGATATTTTCGATCTCATTATGTAGTGCAGAGGATCGCTTGCGTTCAAACCGTGACACGAACTGCTGGTACAAATATTCTGGAAACCCGAGGCTCCTGGTTCAAGTTCAAGTTACCGCTTGTCCAACAAAAAGTGAAGGAAAAATAATGTTCGTCAACGTGGCCGCTGAGATCTTGAGACTCTGGCTCTGATCATGAACAAATCATGCATGTGGCCTCCAAAGAAACTTAGTGAGCGAGTTTGCACCCGATTGACAAGGCTCAAACTAACGATAAGCACACACACGAGCACCCAAGTCAATTCAACCACTTGGAGTGCTGTTTAGAGTAGTACACCGAATAAACACCACATAATAAATACTACACCGAATAACAGGATGGTC
This sequence comes from Boletus sp. MG55, assembly GCA_003313885.1. Classification (NCBI taxonomy): domain Eukaryota; kingdom Fungi; phylum Basidiomycota; class Agaricomycetes; order Boletales; family Boletaceae; genus Boletus; species Boletus sp. MG55. The sequence goes on along the minus strand of QGOI01018322.1, from coordinate 16,477 downwards.
TCCACTCGTCATTTATGTCCTATGCCCAGCTCACTTTCGTCTGCCCTGCGTTCAACTCGATAGGCAAGTTCGATATGATCAACTCCTCGTTCGCGCCATGGTAACTCCATCCTTGGATCTTGTTGGAATTCAGTGTTACCGTCGTCGGCTGCTGGACCCCGAGAATGGTGATCGTCTCGAGTTTTTGGCCGATAGAGTACTCTCCCGTGCTCTCAATACTCAGTTCGCAATTGCTCGCGGAGAAGGTTAAAATACGGCTCGGTCCCGGAGGGTAGCTTTCGCCGTCGTCAACGTAGGCGTTGCCTGACGCAGTGCCTGCCGTATTCAAAGATACGAGAAGTGAGTAAGGTCCCTCACGCGTCTCGTAGATCGTGTAGGCAGGTTTCTGGTGCAAGAGTAAGATAGAGCTATCTCGGACGTGGACGTTGATGTGGCTGATGGGAGCACTCAGAGTTGTGTTTGCGCCGGGAGTAGCTTTGACGACTGTGTGGGTCCACCAGTCACGCCAGACGACGGTGCCTCGGCCAGGGAAGATACCTAGACACCCAATTAATTCTCGGTTTATAAGCCCGCATAGATGAGACTGGGGACACACCCTCAACTGTGGTTGCTCCAGGGGTCAAGACGGGGGTGACGAGGATGTCACGTCCAATCAACCACTGTCTGTCGATGTTGAAAAGCTCCCGCTCATTGGGGAACTCGTAGAACAGGGCCCGGACAGGTGGGAGACCCTTAGTGGAAGCGTTGGCAAAGAGAGTATACTTTGGATGCAACATTGAGTACATTTTAGAAAATTTACCGTGGTACGCACCCAGTACGGCAACATCGAGTATCTGGCAGCCATGGCAATGCGTGATGCGTCCGCGACGCTGTCCCACCGGTACGGTTCCTGAGGGATAGCACCATAGACGTTGTGGTTCCTGTAGAATGGTGTAAAGGCGGAGAGCTGCATCCACCGGTTGCAAAGTTCTTCGTCGGTATTATTATCTGACGAAAGTTAGAATGAGTCCGCTTCAGCTTCCTGAAACGCAACTTACTGAAGCCGCACGTGTCTGCACCAACCATCGGAATTTGGTATATCTGGAACTGTAGAACGCCTTGGATGCTCAGGTACATGGATTGCCATTTGCTGTAGTTGTCGCCGAGCTAGACAGTGGATTAGAACTTGTGTTGAGCTACCCGGAAAAGACGGGACATACCCAGTGGCCAGTCCACTTTCCGGCAGAGGGGAAGGTCGAGCGACCGATAATGAATGGTCTCTTCCCTTTGAATACGGACTGCAAGGCGAGATGTGTGGTCTTCTCCTCCATCATCCCAAACATATTGTGTACGTCAAGCTCGACGTAGCCACCTTGATGAGTTGCATTCGTGGCCAGTGTGTCTGTGGAGAGTGCATCGTTGCCTGACAGACGAGAGGACAGATCAGTTGGAAATCAAACGGAACGAGACAGTGTTTGACCGTTGTGAATGGCGTATGGTGGGTAGGTAAGGTTAGCTTTTGGCTCGCCTCCAGCACCAACTCCACGCTTCGCGAGCGTCACCGTAGTTCCAGGTGGGCAAGAGTTCGTCGGTTTCCCGTTAATTGTCATATTGCCACTGGGTCCCCAGAGTGTTTCATTGTAGCTTTAGGAGAAAGACAATCAGGATAGTCCAGTCGCAGATTGTCCAACTCGTACTAACCATTCAGGGTACCCAGTTGTCACAATAGTGAGCTCAGTGTATGGTATCAACGCCGAGCGATCCACTCCCGTTCCGCTATCCGCGAGATAAGCTCAGATTGTAGTCCGGTCCCGAGGTTGGCTTACCAAGAGTAGCTACAGAACGAGCTCACTTCATTCATGTCGAGCCAAATACCAGAGATGTTGACTCCGAGCTCAGTCCAGTTCATCAGTGCCTCTGTCCACCATGCTTGGGTATTCTCTGCGAACCAGTCCGGGAAAGCCTGGTAGTTACGAAACAGTCAATACGAGCAGATACAGCGAAGCAGGAAATGCACCGAGTAACCAGGCCAAACTTGTCCGAAGTAGAGGGATCCGTCAGGATTCTTGATGAACGTATCCCTGCACAAGATGAGGCGGGGAATACTATAAAATGATTTAATCCAACGTACTTCGCGACTCCGTCGGTGAATGGGTGATACTTGCAAGGAGATGAGGAGAGAACTAGAGCTATCTGAAGCTAGAACTCACCACATCAGTTGCATTGAGAGTGCCTCCAATACCTGCATCTACAATAGGAATGTCTATAAAAGTGGGACGGTTCATCCTACATTACACATTGCATGCCATCGATGAAACGCCTACAATGTTGGTGGTTGGCAGTCTAGTAAAATGAATTAGTCACTGGATTCGTAATCAGATCAAACAACTGACTAATTGCTCGATGAATTTCTGGACTTCTCCAGCGGGGAACCTCACGGGATCGGTTGTAAAGTCACGGTATCTATCATACAAATCGATGTCATTCCATTGAACTAGTATTTCATTTAGCCGAGGGCCACGAAGCGTAAGATGCAACATACCCTCGAGAGGAATATTCGCAGCGCGCATAGCAGCAACGATTTCGATATCTTGACTAATGTTGCGGTATCCGAACCTCGGATGGTACTCCATTAGTTTCCAGTCAACCAATGAAAGTTGTATAATCAATGGCCTACCTGCATAAGTGGAATCCGAAGCCCCAAGTCGGTTGCCACGTGGGAAAACCAATTGTCGCCCCGTATTGAGCAATCACTTCGGTATCCGTGGGCCCAGAGAAAAAGTAGAAGTCAAAGATCCCCCCAATCATTCTGTACTCGATAAGTGACACCTTTGAGTGAGGCGGAGTTTGCAAAATGATATCTGACCCTGCTGAACTGCCAAACTCGTTACGATGTGTTCTCATGGAAGAATCCGTTTGCAATACCTAAGGAGCAAAACTCCAGATGATGATGACGTGTTGGTGGTCTCGTCGAAGCGATGCTCCAGGTAGATGGGATGTGAGCCATACCTTTGGTGCGTCAGTCAGTTGTTGGTGTAACCCTGACTGTCTTACATGTTCTGGTCAACAGGATCTTGGGCATCGCGAGACCAGAGGGTTTGGATAGTGCCAACACCGCCATCCGTACCTATGTCCCGTCGGAAGCCACTGCTGGCAATCGCTTCACCCAAACCATAGATGTTTGTACCATAAGGTAGTGCTGAGGCGATCTACTCAAGGTGTCTAAGATCAGTTTGCAGAGTTTTTCGAGGATAAAATATGTTTACCTGAAGATACTGATCTTCGAAGACGAGGGGGAACCCATCGAATGCCGTTCTAGGGTCCGAGGGATTGAAGGGTGGGATGGGTGTTGGAGGAAGCGAGGTAATTCTGGTGTCAAAAATCGGCGTTGCGTCTGGACTCGAGCGACGCGTGATCCAGAAAGCGAATGGTGAAGTGTCATGGTTGAACACGAGGTCGGACGAGCCTGTGAATGATTCTGTGGGGGCAGGTGGGCGCTCGATGACAGACTCGGGGATCGTGAATTGCTTGTTCGCAGTGTCGTAGATTTTCACGTGTAGGCTACGCGTAAACAACTCAACACAGACGGAATCATGGATATTTGAGAGACTGACGTTGTCTGGGATTGGTAGGTGACTTCAATGGTGAGATCCGCAATATCCGTGCCAAACGCGTCACAAGGCGCGCCCGCCAGTGACAAATGAGCAGTCAGCCCGTAATGAGACTCGGTCAGAGATCCCAGAGTGTAACCTGTGGTACATTGAAACGATTTTCACAGACTATGGCGGGAATGTACCTGGGCAGTGGGCGACATTCATTGAGTACGGGGCACTGCCAGTGGATTGACGCTGTATCAGGGAGGACGCGTGGCCCCATGCCAACATGGTGGCGAGCGAAAGCCAGCTCAAGATTGCAGGTAGCATGATGATGACGGTCCAGACGGAAGGATGACTGTGGGTATTTATAGGGAAAAGGCTCGCCCGGGCCTCCAGCTTCAAGTTTTGGGACGGGAGAATTAGGAACGCGGATTTTGACAGGTCCGCATATGCCTGGGTCGCCTAAGATCATCATACCGTTTGAATAGCCACAGGAGCATCAGCGGAAGATCATGAAACAATGAACATACGGTGTCGCACTTCTTGGTTGGGATTATCTTTTAATTAGACGGAAAATTAGGGGTGCGGGTTTTCACAGGCCCACACAGGCCGGGTCACCTAGGATCATCGCAGCGTTCGAAGAGCTACGAGCACGCCTGCTGAAAGTCACGAAACCGTGAACATACTGTGGCGGTGTCTGCTATCGTAGTAGAGGCGGCACCTCTCCGCTTCCAGGTGTACTTTTGGTCAAGAAACCTTCCAATGAGATATTTGGAAGGAAACATAAGGAAATTAGCGTACATCTGCATTTTGGAAAAGCAGGTGGATTACGTAATCTTCACTTGCGGGCGTTCTTACATGAATCTCATCGAGCACACCGGATATTAGGTTAACCTGCTGCCGGACTCTGCCATCAGATTGAGGATCTGTGGGTGAGGGCACAAGCTCGGACAGATCTAGGCAATACTCCAGGTCCATGTGACCCACACAGGTTGTAGGATTTGCGTGTGAGCTCACTCATTGTCCAATATTTGAAATCTCTGTGGATCACACTCACAGGGTACCTCGGTCACTTGGATAATGCTCTTGAGCACGTTCGCTTCCTCGTCCGATCACGACTTATACTCCTGTCGATCCGTCATCTTGACCATAAGGCATGCAGGCGCCGTACTCCTACATTTACTGGCACCTGTGAGCGAAACACGTCATATTGCAACACGTCATGAATGAACCCGTATTGATCCGTGAGCGGCTGCATGCTCATCGTATGGTCGACGCTAAACTGCGACGTCGGTTCGGCAGCAGAATCGTGCAACGAAAGTCTGCCGCGAGTAGAGGTGTGTATTTGTGCGAGAGACAGTGTGTTGGGGGTTCGGACGTCGGTGGGATAAGCACTCGAGCGGGACTGATCCGGGTTTGTTGGCTACGGGCTGAGGAAGGTTGGCGTTGACGGCTACGTTGGACCTAAGAATGCCTCCATTCCACCTGCAGTTGTGGCCCATCAACGAAGGGTGGGCCTCACCAGATAAGCCCGCTCGTCCGCGATTGGCGCACGACCTCAGGGGTCCTGGGCGTTTAACGCGTGCACCAAGGACTCGGTGGCAGTAACCCGGGACTCACCGTCGCCCAAGCAACGATGCCCCCTACGCTCGCGCTTCTTTTCGCCACCCTCGTTCTCTCGAGGGGTCAGGGTCATGAAGTGTTTTGCGTGCGCGATGGCTCGTACTGAAGCGCCCCGAGGGAGACACTTGTCATCCGCGAGCGACGGCAAGCGCATCATGGACATTTCTGTTCTCGGCTTAGATGGGGGTCCAGCGAGGTCGCCAGCTGAGGTGCCGCTGGGGCTTGTAATCGTAACGTGCTCGCGAGAATTGGCGACGATGCCACAAACTGGGGCAAGAAGCCCTCTGAACGGGTAAGACCAGCGATGGACTCTGCACTGTCTTGTCCCTGGGAAGATTTAGAACCGGCTGGGGTTCAAACGCGCAAGACCGACCGAGCAACTCAATATGTAACGCCGAGTCAATGGGAAGCATCGCCGCTTTCTTTGGCCGTCGAGAGCGATGGTGCATCATCAAACATGTGCATGGCAACGTTGCATCCTGTGACCGCCTTTATGATCTGCAGGATTACCGCTCGGAACTCGACCAAATTCATCTGTACTCTTTTCTTCCCTCAGATTGTGTTGTGCACCGTGGATGAACAAAATCTACAATCTACCCCAACCATTTCCCCGGGGCAACCACAACGTGCTCAGCAAAGAGAGAGATCAGACGACTCGGAGTCGCACTCGTCCAGTGATACAAACAAACGCGAACATGTCTTCATAACTCGTAAGTGGTAATGTGGGGCATACTGGAATCGTTAACATCCTTGTGCAGACATCCGTGCCACAGATGTTGTGTCTGGCCTCCGTCGCGTGCCGGTAGGCTTCTATGCTGTTATAGAAGTCGATGGGAAGACCACGAAACCTTTGAATAAGCCCGCAAGGACGTGGTAGAATGGGATGAAGAGATCCTCCTGTGAGTCACTACGGGCCTCAGTTTCACCTTTTTACCGAGTAAGATCCGAGGCCATGGGAACGATGCATCTTCCATATCGTTCAAGGTCGATGCATCCTTCGAACTCGGAGCAAGCTTTGGAAACGAAGAATTACTTCGCGAATTCAAGATTACCGTGGGAGACGTATGGAGTGGCAGTACATACGGCCATCGGCCAAAAGGGTGACTGAGGGTCGTCATCAATACGAGCGATCCAGTTTCCTAATCCTCATGCCGAATGTCGGAGGACGAATGTCGTGACCCGATATCAGCACGTCCGTCCGGGTTTCCATAGAGACGTACTCGATCTGAATCAAAAGTTCCAGCATGAGTAACTCCATTATCATACCCGCTCTCTGACGTCTCCTTATAGCTATCAGGTTTCCCGTTCAGAGGACGGACGAGGTTTCGTCATCGTGTTCGTCAGTCAAAATCATCGCCGAACGACGCATTCGTGATATCAATGAATCCACAACGAAACTTGACGTGAGCGATCTGTTCGTCCCGTGACTCCGTCGGTGACGCGTCGTAACCGTATGACGACGGCTACCAGAGTCAGACGCAATGAGCGAGCTGGAACAGCTCACAGATAACGGACACCCTGCTCTCCTTCGTTACCGCCGGCTCCAGAACCAAACGGATCTCGACGAGGCTATCACGTGCTTCGAGCGTTTCCAGGACATGTGCCCCCCAGACTGCCTAGATGCGCCAATTACATTGTATTGGGAAGCACTCCGGCTTCGCACGAGTAGTCACCCAGATCAGTGCGTGACTGCACTCGATCTCAGTTTTGCTCTACTGGTCCGTTTCCAGAGGCGAGGCGACGTAACGGACAGGACGGAAGTGATGGATTTATTCTCCAGAGTGGCGGAGCTCTCGCCAGTGGCGTGTTATGAGTGCCGAGCAGCTTGCCTCGGCTATGTTGTTGCACTTGCCAGTTTGGAGTCCTTGCCGGCCTGCAGTACTAGCTGGCCTTGGAAGCTTATTGTATCGTCGATTTGAGGGTAATGGTGACCTTGTTGACATCCACAGGCAATTTTGATGCTAGAGTATGCCGTGGAACTCACTCCTGATGGATATCCCGAGAAGCCAGCTATGCTGAACCAGCTCGGGAACTCATTATTTCGCCGCTATGAGTGTCTCGGTGACGTCGCGGACATGGACAAGTCCATTTCGATGAAAGAGGTAGTCCGCCTCGCTCTCAATGGCCATCCCGACAAGCCAGCTCGGTTGAACAACCTCGGGAACTCATTATCTCGTTGCTTTGAGCGTCACGGTGACCTCGCGGACATGGGCAAGTCCATTTAGATGTTTTGGGAGGCAGTCCGTCACACTCCTGATGGCCATCCGACAAGCTAGTTTTGCTGAACCAGCTCGGGATCCCATTAATTCGCCGCTTCGCCCACCTCTGTGACCTCGCGGACATGGACGAGTCCATTTCAATGTTTGAGGAGGCAGTCCGTCTCGGGACTCGAGTAAACGAAATATGATATAAATCTGCAAGGCAGTAGGGAGGGCAACGCGCTAATTCACGCAAATGTCAGCCGATTCACCTATTTTTTTTTGCCACATAATTTATTTCGAGGACCCGGAAGATTTGATAAATATACGCTGATTCTCGAAAATTCAGTAATATCTGCGAAGATCCTCGATTGGGCTTTTTCCATGTCGTCAGTGACCTCAGAAATAACGATCCCCCGGACCGATGCTGATTGTGTTATCTCTCTATTTCAGTTAATACATGCGCAACCCTGGTACTGTCCAGCAGTGCAGACGAGATTCTGTCCCTGGCAGCCATTATCGCTGCATTTGCCAGGATTTTCCGAATCGCCGCACTTGCTGCAGTAGCATCCGTTGTACGGGCCCGCGGTGCACGTCCCGAGCAAGTCGGTTGGGCTCGAAAACGTGCCGGCACAACCTAATGCGTCTTAGCATATCGCTTGAGCTAGAGACGAGGTGAGTTTACCGTTCGCGAAGCAGCTGCCGAGGTTGTTGTTGTCGCAGGCGCGCCTCACCTGTGGACAAAGCTACAGTCAGCTATCATCCTCCTACTTGCGAAGAAAATGAAGCAACGTACAACATCTCTGGCCACACCAGGCGTCGCGGACGCCAGCGTAGCGGCAGTAATGAGAGCCACGAAGGTCTTCACGAAGTACATGATGAAATAAGTGTGAAATGAGCTGAAGTTTGCAAGCTGAGGGAAATCTTGAAGTTGTTGAGCGATTCGAGCTTTGACAACAATGTTTATATACCTATTCCTGATCCCATCTAGAACGGTAACAATGCAGCCAATCGCCACGCTGGCAAAACGGACCGTTACGGACGTAGTGACTCATCAATTCGGACCAACACCGTGATGCATCCGCTCCCGAATGCTTCCTGGCAGCATGCATTAATGCATGACAGATCGACTTGCCAGTGACTGTTCCGTTGATATAAATGCAACATGTTTCATTCGAGCACTCTATTGGGTGCTGCTGAAATGATCATGGTTGGCTGCGATGATCCGGCTGTGGGCCAGGTGATTCCTGAGTGTCTAGAGTAGTTGAAATTAATGAAGGGATCTGATAATCGGTATCAAAGTCGTAATGAATGTGATAGTCTTCCATGAGCTTAAAAGTGATGGTACAGAATGGCGGAAGAAAGGTAGAGGGCTGGAGAAGAGTCGTCAGTTGTTGCCCAAGCTTTCATCCTTGTTGAATCCTCCCTCACGAGTCAGGACATGACCGAGACGCGATCGAGATCTTCCCAGACCTTGACTAAATATCGGAATCAAAGTGTTTTGTAGCAGGGGCCCGGGATTAATGTTGGTGGTAACGAATTGATTTGACTAGGATCTGAGATCAAAGCACATGTTATTTTACACCAACTTTGGTGAGTGCGGGAACAAATATTCGGCGGTTAGGAACTACATCATAATGTGCGCAAGCTTTAAACTGGAACTGACTCATCACTCACTCTCACTGACTCAGTCACGGCCCGTTCGGCAGCCCTCCGTTTTCGTTCGTTTGCGTCCGTTCTGTTCCGTTTCGAGTTCAGTGTCAATACAGAACAGAGTGAAGCGGAAGTGTCACAAAATGTCGCAAATGCGTTACACATAGCCACATATCAGGATGACAGAGAACAACAGAGACGTTTTGGAAACGGAAAGGGCTGCCGAACAGACTCTCGAGTCACCCGACGGTCCGTTTTGAAAGGCGGGCCGGTGGGAACTCAAAACGAAACGGAACGGACGCAAATGAACAAAAATGGAGGAAATTACCAAGTTAAATATGCATTTTGGACAAGTGCAAGGCATCCGCTGGGAGGATACGATCGGCAGGATGCCGCTTTTCAGGCCCCGACGTCGCGCCTCAACATTAGATCACTGATCTGGCGTTGCTCCCTGTTCAAACGTTCACCGCCGCGATGTCGAGCTCGTCTCGCTCTTGATTACGTAATCATTCACTTTCTGGAGCTCTTGGAGTGATCTAATTGAGAACACTGGTGATTGGATTCTCCAACAGTCTACTACCGGACCTCGCCGTTAGAGTGAAGATCTGTGGGTGAGGGCACAAGCTCGGACACATCTAGGCAATACCACCGGTCCACGTGACCCGCACGGGCTGTGGGATCTGCGGTGAGTTCACACATTGTCCAAGATTTGAGGAACTCTCTAGCATTCTCTGTCCATCACACTCAGGTCGTATTGCGACACGTCATGAATGAACCCGTATTGAATATTGATCCGTGAGCGGGTGCATGCTCTCGTCGTGTGGTAGCTATACCGCGACGCCGGGTTCGGCAGCGGAATCGTGAAACGAAAGTCCGCCGCTAGCAGAGGGGTGTATTTGTGCGAGAGACAGTTCATTGGGGGTTCGGACGTCGGGGGGATGATTGACTCGAGCGGGACTGATCCGGGTTTGTTGGCTACAGGCTGAGGAAGGTTGGCATTGACATCTACGTTGGACCTGAGAATGCCTCTATTCCACCTGCAGTTGTGGCATCAACGGATCCAGGGTGAGCCTCGCCAAAGCAGGCCTGATAAGCCTGCTCGTCCGCAATCGCGACTGGCGCACGACCTGACCCTGGGCGTTCAACCCGCGAGTCAAGGGCTCGGTGGCAGCAACCCGTCCAATCGTACTCAGCGTCGCACAAGCAACGACTTGATGGTGCGCTTCTTCTCGCCCCCTTCGTTCCCTCTGTTTCGGCGGTTTACAAAAGAAAAACTGGTCGTCCCAAGCGGTTTGGACGAGCGGACCTGCGTCACGGCCTTGGTCGACGAGGATACTGTGGGGTCAGAGGTCATGACACATGTTGCGTGCGCGATGGGTAGTAGTGAAGCGCCCTGGGGGAGACACTTGTGATCCACGAGTGACAGCAACCGCATAACGGACACTTCCGTTTTCAACTCAGATGGGACCGGCGAGGTCGCCAGCTGAGGTGCAGCTGGAGCTCGTAATGGTAACATGCTCGCGAGAATTGGCGACGACCCCAGGGACTGGGGCAAGCCCTCCCATTGAACGGGGAGGACCAACGACGGACTCGGCACTGTCTTGACCCTTTGCGCTGTTGGCAGGCCCTGGGAACAACCTGGTGGGGTTCAAGACCGATACACCGAGCAACTTAATAACGCTTTTGTGTGCGACGCGTAGCGCGTCGAGGACCGCCCGGGACTGTTCTGCAATTAAAGTACAGGAAGGAATCACATGAGGACACTTTGCTGGTTGGTTCTTCTTTGATGACAAGGATTGGACAAATCGTGCGGATGACTGACTTGCCTTTGTGTAACCAAGTCCCCGTGCATTCCCCCATGAGAGCTCTATCTTGACAAGGGAGACGCGCACGAATGTCGTGGGTATCAATCATCCATGAGAACGTCGTTGTGTGATGGCACCGGGAAAAACTGTGATTCTGCACGCGCCGTATGGTTCGAAGATGGTAGGAACGTCGATATTGATTCGGATGTGAGGCTCTCTGAGACGTTCCGACCCAGCGGCAGGCGGTCCTCCAGCGCTTCCGTGAGGTATGTGTTCAAGGACTAGAGGCAAAACAACGTCAACGATATCCAGGACAACCATATGTCGAAGATATTGTGCCAAACGAAAGACTCTCCTAACGCTCGACGCGATGCCAACATTCATCGTCGTCCGTAAAGATGGATTGTAAAACAGGTCATGCGACCTATTGTTCCAAACGCAAAAGCCCCGTGATGCAGCAATGTCTCCGCGTTGTCTTCCATCCCTTTACGTCGCCTTCAACAATTTTCCAGTTTCGTCGGGTTGAAGTCGGGCGCGTGATAACTTGTTGGGAGCGGGTGACAAGATGCGGAGTGTGATATAATGGGGATGGGAATGGGCACCGGTCCGAGGGGGACTCGACAGGGATCAGTTGCGCAATCCCACTATTGGATCTCTTCGTCCGAGTGTTCGTGCCATTTAGGCGTGAAGACGTGCACGGTGTGTCGCAGTGGCTCTGCACAACCGTTGCGTAACGTTATCATTCAAGCTGCAGAATCTCCGCTCAGAACTTGATCAAATTCCTGTGTGCTATTTTCTTCTCTTGGCAGAATTCGTTTCGCACTCATGAATGAACACAATCCATACTCAGCTTTTACCCAGCAACCACAACGTGCCCATGAAAGAAAGAGATCAGACGACTCGGAATCGCATTCGTCTGATACAAACAAACGCGAATATATCTTCATAACTTGTAAGTGGTAATGTGGGGTATACTGGAATCGTTAACATCCTTGTGCAGACATCCGTGCCACAGATGTTGTGTCTGGCCTCCGTCGCGTGCCGGTAGGCTTCTATGCTGTTATAGAAGTCAATGGGAAGACCACGAAAACCTTGAAGAAGCCCGTATTGGTAGGCAAGGACGTGGTGGAATGGAATGAAGAGATTCTCCTGTGAGTCACTACCCTCCGTTTCACCTTTTTACTGAGTAAGATTCGAGGTCATCGGAACCATCATCTTCCATATCGTTCAAGGTCTACGCATCCTTCGAGCTAGGGCCAAGCTTTGGAAACGGAGAATTACTTCGCCAATTCGAGATTACGGTGAGAGACGTACTCGATCTGAATCAAAAGCTCCAGCGTGAGTAGCTCCTCTATCATAGTACCCACTCTCTGACGTCTCCTTATAGCTATCAGGTTTCCGGATCAGAGGGACGAGGTTTTGCCATCGTGTTGTTCCGTCAGAATCATCGCAGAACGACGCATTTGCGACATCAATAAATCCACAACGAAACTTGACGTGAGCGATCCGTTCATCTCGTTGTTGACGCGTCGTGACCGTATGACGACAGCTACCGGAGTCAGACGTAATGTGTGAGCTGGAACGGCTCACAGATAACGGACATGGTGCTCTCCTCCGTTACCGCCAGCTCCAAAACCAAATAGATCTCGACGAGGCTGTCACGTGCTTCCAGCGTGTCCAGGACATGTGCCCCCCAGACCACCGGAATCGCTCTGCTGTTGTATTCAACTTGGCCAATGCAAAGTTCATTCACTGTCAAACCAATAATCATCACCTCGGCCTAGATGTTCCAATTGCATTGTATCAGGAAGCACTCCGGCTTCGCACGAGTAGTCACCCAGATCACTGCGCGACTGCACTCGATCTCAGTTTTGCTTTACTGGCCCGTCTCCAGAGGCGAGGCGACGTAACGGACAGGACGGAAGTGATGGGTTTACTCTCCAGAGTGGCGGAGCTCTCGCCAGTGGAGTGTTATGGGTACCGAGCAGCTTGCCTCGCACTGCAGATGGCCGAGATCTCTGTGACAACTCGGGCGATGGAGTCTTGGATACCTCAGGCGGACAGCGCAAATGCTGATGATGAGGAGTTGATACGGAAGGCACGGGCTATGTTGTTGCACTTTCCAGATTGGAATCCTCGCCGGCCTGCAGCACTAGCTGACCTCGGAACCTTATTGTATCGTCGATTCGAGGGTAATGGCGACCTTGTTGACATCCATGAGGCAATTTCGATATTAGAGGATGCCATGCAACTCACTCCGGATGGACACCCCGAAAAGCCAGTTTTGCTGAACCAGCTCGGGATCTCATTGTTTCGCCGCTATGAGAGCCTCGGTGACGTCGCGGACATAGACAAGTCCATTTCGATGAAAGAGGAGGCAGTCCGTCTCACTCCCAATGGCCATCCCGATAAGCCAGGTTGGTTGGACAACTTCGGAAACTCATTATTGTGTCGCTTTGAGCGTTTCAGTGACATCGCGGATATAAACAGGTCCATTTCGATGAAAGAGGAGGCAGTCCGTCTCACTCCCAATGACCATCCTGACAAACCAGCTTGGTTGAACAACCTCGGGAACTCATTATCCTGTCGCTTTGAACATCTCGGTGACCTCGCGGATATGGACAAGTCCATTTCACTGTTCGAGGAGGCAGTTCGTCTCACTCCCAATCTCCATCCCAACAAGCCAGTTTTGCTGAACCAGCTCGGGATCCCATTATTTCGTCGCTTCGCACGCCTCGGTGATCTCGCGGACATGATCAAGTCCGTTTCGACGTTTGAGGAGGCGGTCCGTCTCACCCCCAATGGCCATCCCGCCGAGCCAGATCGGTTGAACAACCTCGGGAACTCATTATTGAGTCGCTTTGAGCTGCTCGGTGACCTTGGGGACATGGACAGGTCCATTTCGACGTTTGAGGAGGCGGTCCGTCTCACTCCCAATGGGTATCCCGACAAGCCAGGTCTGTTGTCTAACCTCGGGAACTCGTTATTGAGTCGCTTTGAGTGTCTCGGTGACCTCGCGGACATTGACCAATCCATTTCGATATTTGAGGAAGCAGCCAGTCTCACTTCCAATGGCCATCCCGACAAGCCAGCTCGGTTAAACAACCTTGGAAACTCATTACTGAGTCGCTTTGAGCGCCTCGGTGACCTCGCAGACATCGACAAGTCGATTTCGATGGTTGAGGAGGCAGTAAGTGTCACTCCAAATGGCCATCCCGCCAAGCCAGCTCGGTTGAACAACCTCGGGAGCTCATTACTGAGTCGCTTTAACCATCTCAGTGACCTCGCGGACCTCAACAGGTCCATTTGGATGAAAGAGGAGGCAGTCCGTCTCACTCCTGATGGCGATCCCGACAAGCCGGCTCGGTTGTCCAACCTGGGGTATTCATTCACTCGTCGTTTTGAACATTTCCGTGACCTCGCGGACATGGACAAGTCCATTTCGATGTTTGAGGAGGCAGTCTCTCTCACCCCCAATGGCCATCTCAACAAGCCAGCTTGGTTGAACAACCTGGCGAACTCATTATTTCGTCGCTTTGAGCGTCTCAGTGACCGTGCGGCCATCGACAAGTCCATTTCAATGTCTGAGGAGGCAGTCCGTCTCACTCCTAATGGCCATCCTGACAAGCCATCTCGGTTGAACAACCTCGGGAACTCGCTATCGAGTCGCTTCGAGCACCTCGGTGACCTCGTGGACATGGAAAAGTCCATTTCAGTGTTTGAGGAGGCAGTCCGTCTCACTCCCAATAGCCATCCTGCCAAGCCATCTCTACTGGGCAACTTTGGGGGTGCATTCGTGAAGTTTTTCAAGCACTCCCGTGATCCTCGTCATCTATCTGCTGCCACTTTGTGCTCTGCCATGGCCAGTCGTGCCTCCACAGGTCCTTCTTCCAACCGCTTTCATGCTGCTCGTAATTGGATTTCCTCCGTACGCCTCCAAGGCGACTCCCAGGCTCTCCTTGATGCGTATACCACCTCCATCAACCTTCTTCCTCAGTTGGCATGGCTTGGGCTTCCGCTCACAGAGCGCCACCGTGTACTCATTGAAGCCGCTGACGTAGCACGAGATGCTGCCGCTGCTGCACTTGAAGCTGATTGTCCTGAGATGGCTGTCGAGTGGCTCGAGCAAGGACGTTCCATCGTCTGGGGTCAATTCCTGCAGCTGCGCACTCCAGTTGATGAACTTGGTGTCGAGCATCCTGCCCTTGCTCATCAATTTCATCATATCTCCCACCAGCTGGAACACACTAGCTCTCGTAGCAATGGCTCGGGTACTGATACTCGGCCGCTCGAGGAAGAAGTCCAGAGGCACCATGACCTTGCTCTCAAACGAGAAACGCTCCTAGTAGAAATACGGTCTTTGCCAGGTTTTCACCGATTTTTGCTCCCGAAGACGACCGAGCAACTCACTGCCTTGGCCAACTCTGGACCTGTCGTCTATCTGAATGCCAGTGCACAACGATGCGATGCATTGATTGTCGAGGCAAAGTTGGGAAATGTTATTTCTGTCCCCCTTCCTGGAACTACCTATCTAGATATGGTACACTTGCAGAGCATGCTCCGGTTATCGCTCGAGCGGAATCGTCTTGTCATTTCCCGCGATGATATTTCCGCACTCATCCACTCTGACGAGAATCTCACCTCGCGGAAATTTCTTGATTTGTTGTTGGTGGAAGATGGCATTGAAGGCATCGACCGGGCAGTCAAAGTTAAACCACAACGAATTGCAGGATACACACCCGACGACCTGTTCCAGCGGATTCTGGCATATCTCTGGACCCACGTTGTGAAACCAGTTCTGCAGGTCCTTGGCTCTTCGGTACGTCGTATTCGTGTCTAATTTGACCCTTCCGACTGAGGTTTACATCTTCTCAGACTCCGCCGTCTAGTGGTGAGAAAATGGCCCGTATCTTCTGGTGTCCGACTGGGCCGTTTGCCTTTCTGCCCATACATGCCGCCGGCCTTTACAGTACGCCTGAGGCGGGTGCAAAGCTTTCTGATTTCGCTATATCCTCCTACGTACCGACTCTTAGTGCTCTCACATCATCGGCTCAGAAAGGCCCCTCATCCAATATTCACCTCACTGCTGTCTCTCAGCCACAGACAGATGGGCTTAGTGGGCTAGTGTCCGTGAAGGACGAGATCGATCACATCAGAATGTTGTCCGCCGGGTCCCCTTTTGTAACCCTTCAGGACTCTGATAGTACCGTCGAAGACGTCATGGAAAAGCTGAAGAACACTGACTGGGTTCATTTCGCATGTCACGGAGTGCAAGATCCTGAGAACCCGCTCGACAGCGGGCTTTGCCTCGCGAATCGTCGTCGTTTGAAGCTTTCAGACATCATCCGACTGTCGCGCCCTCAAGGTGGTCTTGCATTCCTTTCCGCCTGTCAGACTGCACAAGGAGACGAAGGTCTGTCGGAAGAATCTGTTCATCTCGCCGCTGGGATGCTTCTTGCCGGTTATGGTGGAGTCATTGCGACGATGTGGGCAATAAGGGACGCCGATGCACCAAAGGTGACAAAGGACGTGTACGAACATCTCTTTCGGGATGGAAAGGTTCCCGACAGCATGGAGGCTGCAGAAGCGTTGCATTACGCTGTCCAGCATCTTCGCGACTCTG